>VKOC01016248.1:0-59898 GCA_009364415.1 Spea multiplicata
GCTGTATACAGTAATATAACCCCCCAGACCTGGAGCCGTGGCTGTCAGTCATGTGATATTTTGGGTGAATTTCCAAGCCCAATTACCACACCGAGCTGATGCTCTATGGCAATGCTAATGAAGTCCGTTCCTCCATAGACTTTCATTCACCAGTGAGTCTGGCTGGGTGATTAAGACTGAGTCATTCTATTGCCCCCCACAGGCAGTATGATAAGGAGTCGGGGGGTTTGTCTAGTAGGTTGGGGGCCGGATAACAGAGTGAGAACTCATTACATTATAGGGCAAATACTGTTTTTTTAGTACTCGCTATTTCTGAGTGGGTCAGTGATTTCATCTTTTATGTTACACCTTTACAACTGCGTCCCTATTGCCCATGGGATGCCTGAGAGTGATGGGAAGCAGTAGTCCCGCGGCAGCTGGTAGAGATGTGTTCTCCTGGCCCTGATCTGTATAACGTCGCTCTGTCTGGAAGTGATGCTGCGCAGGTGGAGGAGGAGGAGCGCGATCCAGATGCAGCCGCGCAAAATATGTTTAATAACAAAAACATCTTTCGTTAACTCTTCCAGACCTGGAGCCTCTGCCTCAAAACACCGCGCCATGGGTTAATAAACCCTATACATCCTGCTGTGATTAACCCCGTAGGGACCAATTACAGTCAAGAATTGTGCCTTATAGACCATATGGTGATATTGAACATTGTATGCTGGAGCTAAATAACTAGCCCTGTGTGGGCATAGAATGTCATTGGCTCCTAAAGGGGCAACGTCCATCAAGTGCTACCCTGATGGTACGCATTCCGTATCTTTACTGCCCTTACCGTAGGAAACAAACTTTTTGTCTTTCAATTCATTTTCACGTCCGCCTGGGATTTAAAGCGTCGCATGCGGAATCATTTTGCACAGCGAGTGACGCCAGAATTAACACTAGCATCCCCCCCATCACCATTTGCACTCGCTTGCAGGTAGCCGTTCCAAGCCTTCTAGTAGCCAAGCACTAGTAGAAGGCTCCCACTCACTCACTACGGATTGAGATAAGCACCTTGGTCCCTTACTGAGTGTAGCTCACTTTTAACCGGTCAAATCAATAACTTATGCAGGATTGGCCCCCCTGGCACATAAAGAGTTAATCTTACATATGAAAGATATGCTGATATTACAGGTATTTTATATAACAAGGACCCAGACACCATAATTATATGATTCTTCATCAAAATATATTCATCCACACACAGTGTACATCACTATGGTATATGTTGGAGATAATACAATGATATATAATATAATATAATATAATATAATATATATATATAATATAATATAATATATATAATATATAATGTGATCAGTTATACTGCAAAGCACGGACCCAGAACAGACATAAATCGCAGTAAATGTATCATTAAATGATTATACAGAACTTCATTGTATCTTTTTTTCAGTACTGTGACATCACAATGTAACATTCTGGGGGGGGGGGAAATGTAACAAAAAGTTAAGCCAAAACAAAACATGAAAGGAGGTGATACAATGTAACAAATGACTCACAATATACAGATAAGGGGAATCCCCAGAGGTGACAGTGTAGATAAATGACTCCATTGTGGTGCTGAACGGGTTAAATTGTATCACTCCTGGTCTGAGTTCGTTTCCTAAAGGGTTAATCTGGTTCCCAATTGCTGCTCAGGTCCTGCTTACCTCGTGTGCTTTTTGTAGGACTCAGGGCAAGGCTGGCATGGTGGGAGGCTGGGTGCTGATGCCCAGAAGGGGGTAAGTCCAGGGTGAGTGGTGGTGCTGCTGCCTCTGAGGGTGAGTGTGTCTCTCAGTGCCTGGGAGTGAGTGAGTCTTCTCTGCCCAGAAGCAGGAGAGGCAAGTGACAGGGAGCTGGAGGGAGGCAGATCTCTGCTTCTGGCTGGGCAGAGTAGGGTGGATTGGGAGGGTATCACACAAAGGGGTTTTAAAGATGGAGGAGGGGCACAGAGAGGAGATTCCAGAGGGGAGAAGATAGGAAGAGAGAATGAGAGAGGGACAGAGGGGAGTGATGAGAAGATGTGAGAGGGAGAGAGAGGGAGGAGAGGGTGAGGAAGAGAGAGCCAGAAGATGTTCCTGTGATCAGAGCTGAAGCTGAGGAGAGAGGACAGTAAGGAGCAGGCACACTGGGAGGCTCACTGGATTGGTAAGGGGATGGATGGGAGGCCAGTTGAGCAACAGGAGGCTGAAGGTGGTCAGGGCTGGTCTGGTGGTGGCAGAGGTCAGCATGACTGTGGTGTAGGCTGGATGATAGGGATTGTGGTGGAGGCTGGATCAAAGGATGAGAGTGAGAGGGGGGGTGGACAGGCAGGTTGAGACCCCCATGGTTGTCCTAGACTATGTGGCAGTTTTGTGAAGCCTGTAGATGGGGAGGGGGTTTATTTTGGATTGGGAGGTGTGCTTGTTTTTCTTTTCATAATTTTTGGATTAAGGATCTGGGCTGTAGGTAGACTTTCACTGGAGGTTAGGACACTTGGTCTTAAAGATGCTCCAGGAGCTGCAGACAGGGGTGGCTTCCAGGACCCTGGTGGGGTGAGGTGGCACCAAGTTTGAAGTTCACAGCAAATTATACTGTGGCACCTGGGGCAGATTTGGGTTCAGGGGCACGCGGGATGGATGATCAGGACTCTACAGACTGGACTCCATGAGCCCCCTCTGCCCCCCAGCCTCACTCCTCACACTTTTCTCTGTCTCTTCTCATGACAATATCTCCCCTGATGGCCTTGAGGCATCTCTCCCCTTCTCTCCTACTCACTTTTACTCCCCCACCCCTCTCACTCCCCCCCCCCAACATATCTGCCCATTATCTAATGTCACTAATTACTTCTCCTTTCTCCTCCTCCTCCTCTCTCCATTCCCTGTCAGCCTCATCTCACCATCACTCATTAATGTGTTAGAAACACAGGAATCCTCCATGGCCACAACCCCCCCCCCACCACCATCATCATCATGATCACACGCTAACATGTCTGCACATATCATACAAAAGCATTTTACATGATGTATGCTTTAACCCTTTGGCTCCCAGTGCTTTCTACTGCAGGTTATGATTGCTGTATGGGTTCTGAAGACTGACTGGTAGGTAGTGATGCCCTTTTAGTGACACCAGATGCTGTTTTTGTAGCTATAAGGACTTCTTATGCTTAAATGTTTACAAAAAACAGTTGTTTTAGACCTAATATTCCCAATAAATATGTCTCTATCATATCAAATGTTGTCTGTATTCCTATAAATGCCTATTGGTGTCATTAACCCCCAGCACTCAACACACGAAGCAAGTTGTCAACTCCAATACCAGCACACAAATGGTTAAAGGCTAATTATCGTAGTGAAATAATTGCTGCCCAAAGCCCTGGATAAATCAGGACTGTAAATATATATATTTGCAGATTTGCTCCAGAAGGACGAGAATAAAGGGTTAACTTCAGCTCTTCCTGCTCAGAGACATATGCCTTTTATTAACCGGTTACTGCAACTGGTACTGTCCCTTACTGGGTTAAAAAGTACCAAATTTAGTTAAATTACTAAAAAAAACTTGAATTCCCACCAGTAATAGGTCTAAATAACTAAACAACGATACCACCTATCAGGGGGGCTGATATAAATGCTATAGAAAAACACATAATAATTAAAACTGAATTTATTGAAACATTTTAATATAATAATGGATCGCTGGCGTGCATTAAATGAAATAAAAACCAAATAAATTTATTATCATTATTAATGTTTTTATTATTATTATTATTATTAGTGTTTTTATTATTATTATTAGTGTTTTATTATTATTCCTTAAGATATATATATATATATATAAATAAATATAATAATGAATATACAATAGAACATTGTCAGCGCGGAGAAATGGTTCGTGGGAGAAATGATTTAAAAGCCTTATTACGGGAATTTTTAAAAACAAGTAGGGTCAGGGGTCAGAAGCTGATTTACTCTAATTAGAGAGTTGTGAAAAGTCCGGTGGCAATTTATTCAAAACACACTGTAAATAGAACTTTGAAAAATTGTGAATTTTAAAATAAAATCTCTTTTATGGGTTCCAATAAATGGCGCAAACAAATGGGGGGCCAAGGAACCCCCAAATCCATGGTGGGCAGGGGGTATAAAGCTATTTACATGATACCGTAATACATCATAACACATTCTGCATGGGTTTCTGGTGTTAGTGGCTCGCCACAGCCTGATAGGATATGTGCAATTTGGATATGTGTAGGCATAAACCCCAAGTGTCCCTGTTTAAGAGGGACAGTCCCGTTTTGGGCCCCAAACCCCTTTTTTCCTCCCGTGATTCCCCAGCAGAATGAAATTACTAGGAACGCTTACCAAATAGACTGGGCGAAGGCATCGTTACTTCAACTATGTCAAACTCTCAAAGTTCTTGGATGCATTCTCAGGGTGCAAGGGGCAGATTTCTACCTGGAACCTAGGGGCAAAGTTAGCCCTGTAAATGGGGGATGTTCTCATGTTAAAGGGGTGCATTCAGTTGCACTCAGGATCTTGGCAGGTTCTCAGGGAGAATGGGCAAAATCTACGTCTTTCAGGATCAATGGAGCGTTTGTAAGGGTTACCCTATCTGGTGCCAAATTAGCCCAGTGAATGGGGCAGATTCTCATGTTAAAGGGAGGGGCAGAATCCTGTGGGTATTCAGCTGAACTGGCAGCTCTTCAGGATCTTGGCAGGTTCTCGGTGAGAATGAGGAGAATCTCAGGTTCTCAAGGTGAACAGAGAGATTGTAGGGGTCACCCTATCTGGTGCTGATCTTCCCCAAATAAAGAGTAGAGGGTCACTTGAAACCCCCAACTCGGTTAAATAACATGATAAATATGATCAAATTTTGTCCTAAAGAATAGAAAAATGTTTACAAATTCCAAAACTTGGACCTCCAAATGGATTGGTCTCCATTTGGTTTCTCCATGAGGCAACTGAGTGAAACCCCCACTAATTCCTATCTTTGATCTTCTGATTTTTGTATACTTCATTGAAACCCAGAACCCACCGGCAGATCGGCCCCATCTGGCCCATCTAGTCGCTCGTTTTTCCTGCTGTAATGACTCAAATCTTAATCACTCATTGGTCTCGTCTTAGATTCATGAGCCGTATGTCAATACCATGCATGTCTAAGCTCCCTCTCTGTATTAGCCTCTAGCACTTCATCTGGGAGGCTGTTCCGCTTATCTACCACCTCTGCAGGTTGGCTTGGATTGAAGTAGCCTGGTTCAGCTTGGCAAAAGAGATAAAAGTGAGTGAGAAACCAGAACGACGTGCAGCCTTTGACATGTCCATTTGGTTCATTGAGCTGGATCTGACTTGACTCCCATGGCTTGAGGGGAAGCCTTTGTGCTTAGGGCTTCTGGGGTGCAATCCGGCCCCCCATTGATATAAACCCTTCATAGAACCCTCTCTATCCTATCCTTACCTGATGACTCCATAAATGCTGGCGGTGGGACAGCCATCCATAGCGTCTGAGCTCCGAGTTTATCGAGCGTGTTACGTGATCACAGCTCGGAACTGAAAAGAGTCCAAACGAATGAACGTCTTACCCTCGACCAGCATTTAGTTGGCAGCCGACGGCAAGAATATCATTCCAAATATTTCTCTTGAAATCACCGAAAGAAAACTCTGGCTCAGTATCTATTTAGAATGAATTCCCACCAAACGCTTCAACAGTCCATAAAAAAATATAATACAAAAAATAGTATAAAAACAAATACTAAAATGCATATTCATAACAAAAAAAAAAATATATATATATATACAGAAGCGATGAGGGATGCAAAGGCACGGAATACGAAAAAAATCTGAACCTGGAAACCTACATTTTTTTTTTTTTTTACATTTTTCTCCGGTTGAATAGCTCCTCGAAAGTTAGCTTTTTTATGTTTAAATGCATTAAAAAAAAGAACAGAATTAATAATAAATGGGGGCATAGAATTTTTTTTTTTTTGGTTAATAGCTATAATTTAATTATGCATGAGAGGGTAGCTGCTGTTAAAAAAAGAACAATAATTTAAAAAAAGCAATAAAAACATATTTTGAAGATATTTTTTTTAAGAAAAATTAAAAATTAAATACAATTATTGCAATAAATAAATACAGCTTTTGCTATTTTGAGATAGAAATCGCTCTCTTGTACATACAGTAGCTTCAACGCGTCAATGGATCTTAATTACATTTTTTCTCTAGTTTTTTTTAACAAAAGTTATTTTTTTTTAGCAAATAACAATCAATCAGGGTCCGTTTATAAAGCTCTTTATATCTGTAATTCTTTTTTTCTGTGTTCGGCTGAAGTAATTATTCACAAGGTGATGTTTAATGCACTCGCAGCTCTCTCTATAATAATAAAAAATAATGGAATTGCTGTAATATTCTTTTGATGCCGAGCATCTCGCATAATGCGCGGAGTGCGTATTGACTGTGGCGTGTTTCGTTAATTGCCCAGTGAATGAATGATGCTGGATTAACCCCTTAATGACAAAGCCCGTACATGTACGGGCTCAAAATGCATTGCTTTCAATGGGTTGTGGGACCGCCCCTCGTCCTTAAGGGGTTAAAGTTAATGCACAGGCTCCGAGGCACATCGCACCGGGGGCTTGAATGTTTTGTCTTGTTTCGTAAAATCAGATATTCGATTTTAAGTGGACAGGAACCCTAAAAATAAATCGGCCCATGCATATTTTACCATCCTCCATTTAGCTACAACTATCCGTCTCTTATCTTTTGGCGTAGCGAAGGACCGGCCTACAGAATGGTCCATGAACGCGCCGGCCGTCATCTGAGAGGCTTTTCAAAATGCTAAAACCATGTCCCGACGGTTAATGGGGTTGGCTACGGGCTGGTGAGAAGAGGTGTCCTCTCAAGCAGATGACACAATATGAAAACTCAAGAGCGAGTGACAAATATGGCCACCGGGCATGCGTACGAAAAGAGACGACGCGGCCTTTGATTATCAGAATGAATACAGAATGATCACCGAAGGGAACCTGATTCTTCTGAATGTTGTTATTGTATATTTAGCTTTAAAGAGTAATCATTGTGGATTCCGTGTCTGTTAAATGGAGGATATAATAGCAATGGTGGGTTTTCTAGCCTCATCTGGACATGGGCCATCAGCAGGTCAAGGCTGGCCTTGGTAAAAGATGTTTGTAGGCTCCAAATTTATCTAGACCTTTTGTCATTCTGGGGGAGACCAAACGTGATTTTGATTTGTTCGAGCCTGATCAAAACCCAGTTGGTCGAGCTGATGTGACGGTGCCTTGGCCAACAGAGGTCCACACAGGCATCTAGAAGATGGCCTGAAGACTCGCTCCTGCAAGAAGATGGTGGGCTTCGGATTAGACGCGGTTCTAGCTTGGCTAAAGTCACTCATCTGACTCAAGCCCAAGTAGTTATACCTCATTGTCTTAAAAAAACCTTCTTGTCCAAGTGGACATCTGTTGGCCAACTGTGTCGGGTTGCATCTGTGCCACCAGTTAGCGCCTTTATATGGTACAAAGCTCTTCAAATTGAAGAAAAAAGTTGGAAAACAATGATATTCAGATGAATTCCAGTTTATGGTCGCTCGACGCACGGGAACAGATGTTTCTGATAGCTCTGGGCTGTGAGCAGATGCTGGCTGCGCCAAGTGGACACAGCGTCCCCGGTGCCATATTTTGTTTACTCGTTATTTTCTTGGACAAGTTTTAGAAAACCTACTTTTCCTACAGGGACGATAGATGGCGAATCCCGACACCCTCAAGGTTAAACATTTCCAACGACAAGGCCCGAGGTGTCCGTGGATTAACAGTAATAGAAATTTCATATTTCAGGATAAATTGTCCAGGGTTTCATTAGCACGTTAGTCGTTTTTTTTTGTAGACAACTAATTGGTGTCTCGAGTCTCCCACTAAGGAGTTCTAGAGAAATTGGAAATAAGGCCAGAGTCTCGGGTTCTCGACGAGGTGAGTCTACACGGGGGGGGGGGGGGATGTGATTTGTGGCACACTGTAGGGAACGTGTAAATTAGTTTCGCGACCAGGGCTTGCCTGCACAGCGCAGAGACACTAAAATAGCTCTTTATACAACAGAATAAGAATTTTATCAAAAAGTAAGAAACGAGGCGCACGATCCTCAAAAAAACATCGCCGTCATCTCACTGGAAATGAAAATTGATTAATAACGGAACAAATTTGCATTATTTTTAACACACAAGACCTTGATGATATCTAATACACCATCACTCAAATACTGGCCATCTGGTCCTAGTCGTGGCGGAACTAATGGGAAAATATGATGCGAGATTTATCTCCTTATCTCCTTATAATATCTATTTTCTATAATGTTTTAGTACTGTTTAAATAAGATTTGTTTTATTTTAATTTTTTTCATTAGTCAAAAAATAAAAAATATTAAAAATTAATAATAATTTAAAGATATAATAATTATTTGCTAATAATAAAAAGAACCATTTTATTTATTTTGTATAAATTCCATCTTTGGGTGTTTCGAAGCGGGGGGGGGGGAATATGTCATATGATACATTTTACTAAACGTGGCACCAGGGCCAAAGGTGGACAAGCCCTAATTTTCTTTATTGTATGTTTTTCCCAATTTAAAATTGCTTGCATTATAAATGAGCTTGTCTCCCTTGGGTCTTTTATGACAATAATATCCAGAAATCCATTAGATATTAAAATAATAAAACATACATTTACAAAAATATCCAAAAATAAATATATACATTTTTGAAAATGTAATCAAAAAAGCAAAACAAAAAAATATTAGTTCATATTATAATTATTCCTAAAATAAATATTGATATAATGAGAAATAAAAAAAATATATATAATAGAAGCAACCCCTAAACACAAATTATTTGCCTTAAAAAAATGTTCTAAAAAAATATAATTTTTTTACAATTTAGAGAATATAATTTAGTTTCGACTATATATTTATTTTCTGTTCTTAAAAAATGGCTACATTGTTACTAATCAATAATAGTAGTAAAAACACCCGACACATATTTGAGTTGTAAGTAAGATTTATTTCTCACACGACAAGAATATTTATTTCCGAAGCGAAACGCGAAGGGAATCAATCAGTAAAGAGACCGAGGTGTGCGGAGCGCTATCACCTACCGTGTACTACCCGAGCCTCGGGCGCTTCCCGATGATAAACGAGAAAGTACATCTGATTACACTCCACTAGGAACGAGATCACCCACAGCCCGGAGTGCCAACAGCGGCTACGCGCTTTCCTGTACCACGAGCCAAAAATACCTTATGAGAATGCCACCGGATTCCAAAAAATCCCGTTCGAGGGGAACGGAAAATATTAAAGCAATATTTTAGGAGAAAGTGGTGGAAAATAACACAGAAGACTCAAAAAACATTTAAATAAAACATTATTTTTCTTTAAAAAAAATGAAAGAATTATTTTAAATTATTAACCCCCTACATATGTTTGTTTTTTTTAAATGTTATTTTTAAAATAGTCAAAGTGAGGTTTTTCGGTACTTTCTAGAAAAAATATAGCCCGATTTAGCTTTTTTTTCCAATCCCATTTTACTTTCATAATGTCTGCCACTTTCCAATTTTTTCATTATCTAAGATATAATAAATAACGGTTTCTATAAGCTAGAATATCTGTAATAACGTGTAATTAGCACCGATACGGAACGAGCCGTTTCTGTTAATTTCATTTGTGAACACAGCTGTGGGTTCTACTTAATCCTTTATTTATCCAACATTACTAATTAATCCCGTTTGACACGTGAATTAACGTTTACATCTGTGGTCCTCGATGTCATATAATATTATAAAATACACAGAAACATTATTAACCTTTTTTTTCCTCTTTAATAAATAAACTTCCCTCCTTTCCTTTGTTAAATCCTTTTATGTATTTAAATGTTTCTATCCCATACCCCTCTCTCTTCTCTCCCTCTCTCTCTCCCATCCCCTCTCTTTTCTCCCTCTCTCTCTCTCCTCTCTCCCCCTCTCTCTCTCATCGTCCCCTCTTCTCTCCCTCTCTCTCTTCTCTCCCTCTCTCTCCCATCCCCTCTCTCTTTTCTCTCTATCTCTCCCATCCCATCCCCTCTCTCTCTTCTCTCCTTCAAGCAGGACATATTGAGACCCCTCAGTCTTCCCTGATCATTTTGAGTCTTCTTACTCTGAAATCAATGTCCTTCTGGAGATGGGGTCTCGAGAACTTCCATAATCACCCTTCGTTAAAGGAGAATTCGACAAGAAGCCAGTAGGGAAGATATCTTAAATTTTTATGGAACATTAAGAAAATGCAAATCTGTAAAAGGTCACATAAAACGGATTCAGATGGTGGGAATGGAAACTCATGAAATCTTTCCTTTGGGAAAATTGTTATCACTCGGTGGCCATTTGACCTCAACTCATCAAGACTTGACCTTGAGTATGGCTTCCACGTTGGCCAAGTTTGCATGAAAAGAGCAGCACACGGGTTAACCCCGAAAAACATTGCCATATTTTTTTTATGGAAGTTCCCGAGAACCATTGGCTAGAATTACACTCCATATAACAAACCAAGGCTTATTTTTAGAATAATAAGAGTCTGAAATCAGAACCCAGCTTTAACCGCTTTGCATAGTGACCTAATATCGGAGGCGACTTCCGCGGCTCTTTACATAACTTTTACTGACGTTCCTGCCTGAAATGGTTGAGGGCCCCTTGATCGTTATTCATACAGTCATGAGAGGTCTTATTATACAGAAAGTCATGAGCCGCTGATTGCTGGAGGAACATCAAATATGTTATTATGGCTCTGGAGGGTCAGGAGAAGACATTTTTTTGTCCCATTCTCTCGCAAATAATGAATCAGCGGGGGGGACTTAGGAGATGTAAGAAGAATATTGTCGGCAGACCATAAATTGATGTACGAGATCAAACTAGATCTAGAGAAAGTATCACTGGCCCCCAGAGCTAACATTTTAATTTCCCAGCCATAGTAATGATGTATTTCTACCTTCACAACATTTCTCTCCTGGTTACCGAGATGTCCTCTTAACGACCACGGTTACAGTTTTGAATAATAGATGTCTTTTCAACCTGTTCCAATATGGAATTCTGGTGTAAAGCGTGAAAGACAATGTAACTGAATGGGGCGTTGTTTGTTAATGTATGATAGCTGTTTGTGCCGACATGTTAACGGTTAAATTAATGGTGTAAATTGTATTTTGTTTTTTTTACTGGCAGGAATCAGAAAGTGATCATTAAGCATTATTAAAGGCCCATTAAGAAGAACATGGTCTGTTGACTCAGATATTAAATACACAGAGATCAGTTCCAGAGAACCCGCTGCAGAAATCGGCCAATCGAGGGCCATCTGTTAGCATTTTAAGTCAAAGGAAATGACAAAATACGTCGTAGGTCAACATTTTACCCCATTTTAAAAGATATTTTTTATTAAACGTGCCCCTCCAGAGGCATTTATTCTGTAAGATTTGCCGGATATCAGTGTCTGATCTGCCCTGAATGAGGGTAACTAATTGGCGGGATGACCTGTCTTCTTGCCACCAATGCTCCTTACCACCCCCTCTTTAACTGCTTTGGGAACGTCAACTGGAACCCCAGTGACTTCATCATTATAGCTTTCCCTACAAGTTGGTAGAGATTCAAGGAGGCACTAAGTCCATGGACGGTTGGGAGTGGGGCTTGAGAAACCCCTTAAAACCAAACCTCAGATACGTGGGCAAAAGATGAGCTTTAGGGGACCTCCCAAAAAAGAAGCTGGACCTTCGCTCCCTTCTCATGCTGTTGGCCACAAGAAGACATGGAAAAGAGGAGCTTCCAACGATGGAAGCCATTAGCGGTGTGATATAGACAAAGACTTTCTATTATTCTGTAGCAAAACTCTTCTGTATAATAAAGCTGTATAGTTACATTACAGAGCGGCAACAAGATCCTCGGCTTATCGAAATCTGCTGCCTAATTGCTAAATTAAATATTTTACGTGAGATCTCTGTTCAGTTTTTTCCTACAGGCAAGTAATTAAAATTAAGCCGCTTGCTTATAGAGTAATAACTGAATTTGCGGAGGAGTCAATAAGGTTTGATGGATTTTTTTTTAGACTATTTGTGATCTGAATCTGGTTCCGAGGCTCATCCGAAGACACAGAGGGGGTTTAAGGTCCACACGTGGCACTAGCCCTATGGGACAAGCTTAGCCAACTCATGTCAGACGTAATAAGGTGGGCTAACAAAATTCTGACAAATACATCAATACAGGTATTTTCAAAGAAGGGGGACATCTAACCACCAGGACCCAACCAATATGGCAGAGGTAGATGGAGAAAACAAGGAATAATGGGGCGAGGGTTCTGTATAAGGATTAGTTCTAAAGTAGAGGAATCGCTATGGAAACTATGGAATGTTATATATATTGGGCCATCGTGAGAGGTCTCTCCCGGACCCTATTAGAACTGAAACACTTGAGAGCTTTACAGCCAGTTGGCCATGAAAGTGGATCATTATATTATCCATGTCTACTGGGTATCGTTAGACGAATCCCGGCCATTTTACGGCTACTGAAACGTTCAGAAACATCTCCTTGTGATAGTTTTCTGTATCTCCCCAATTAGATGTGTAGCTTTCGCTGCGAGCTGGGTCTTCATGCATGGAAAGATGCCAAACGAGGCGTGATGTTGCACGCCAGCTCGGCCAAACCCGAGACAGTTGGCAGAGACTCTACTTCTCTGTGTGATTGTACACAGGCTAGGAGGATGGATTTCTGTGCGTGGAACAAGAGATACAGACCATGCTTATAGTCTCTACGTCAGAAGAAGAAAATCGTTGCATGATATGTACCATTTGTTGAAAGAACCTTCCAAAGGGTTAAAATTCCGAAGACATCAATTCATTCACAAATCACGGTCGGAAAAAATAAATACATTCTTCGTTATCCAAGAGCTGTTTCGAATTGAATACGATTAATAATTACATATAATTAGCAAGATGACTGTGTTCATTCATGATGCTAATGACCTGGTGATGGAGATGCCACAAGCAGAAGGATGGTAGGAGGCTAGGAAGACATGGTTCCAGCTGTGCAGACTAAAGCTTCAAAGTAGGAGGCATCAAGATGGGGCTCTTCGCCTATTGTGAGGAAACATTTCCAAGAAACGCTGGCATTAAGGAACAACGTGATGATCAGAATGCTACAAGAACGGATAGTAGACCATGGGATGACCAAGATGACCAAATGTCTTCTCTTCCCCATTCTAATTACACCAACCCATATGATATGTTTCCTATATAATAAGTAAGACTTAAACTATACAAAAGTTGTAAACCTTACATTTGTTTTGTTCATGTCCAGATTTGACATTGACCTTCAAATATTCGGCACGTTAGCCGAAGATACATTGTATCACAAGGGAGGAGAATCGGGAGCTAGAACTCCATCTGTCAAAACTGGAGCCTTCAATCTATGGCCTGGAAACCAAATAAATTGTTTTTGTTTTTTTTTTTTTTTTTTTTGTTTTTGTTATAGACAACCAAGTGGAATTTCAAGTAAACCTGGCTTTTTGTTCTTGATTTCTGAGAGCTAATGTCGGCTGTCAGAGTTGAGCATGAAGAGGAGTCCCAAGAGCATTCCGAGTTGGACGAGCCAAGAACACATGGAATAATCATCGGTGTTTCGATTAGTAGGCATGTCTTGGATTTAAAAAAAATGAATAGAACCGTGTATTAAATAGAAAGCGCATATAACCGTCTTTACGCCCCGGAGACGACTGTCCGCCTGCAACATGTTAGACCTTTCCGGAAGCTCTTCCGGTCTGTGCCTGCAGCAATCAAATCACACCGAGACAGAAAAATTCACTTGGGTTGGTAAACGTACGCGTGGACAGGAAAGATTGAAAGGGTTCTGATGGAACTGTTGGTGTCGTTGGGACATCGTGTTTGACGGCATGACCAAAGCGAGTGGTTCTTCGCTCGTTGGCTCCAAGAGCAACTAAGGAGTCCACAACCTTTTCTGGAAAGTGGACTTCATGTAGATAAGAATGTTGGACTCGGATTTTTATTGTCTTTTTGTCATTCATGTTTATTTTATACCTGGTTCCATCTTTCCCCCAAAATAGAATGGGGGGGGGGGCCCAAGGCCCAGAACGTATGAAACCAAAACACATTTAATGTATTTAATTATAGGAGAAGTTGGCGCATGTTGTCTGGCAGGCCCAGTCATACTCCAATCCCACCGAATATTTTAGCACAAACTTACAGAGCACAACAGCGTCCTGTTAGTTTCATTTCATGCTTAATCAGAACCCAGCATTAAAAAGATCTTAAACACAGAAACCTTCAATTTGCCAGCAGATCGGCCCCATTCGGCCCCCCATCTTTTCGCCCGTTTCTCCTGCTGTAAAGACTCAAGCCTTAATCAGTCGTTGGTCTCGTCTTAGATTCAGGAGCCCTATGTCACTGAAGAACTGGATCCCCATAATCCAAAGCCACCCTTACGTACGTACGGACTCTAGGGAAGCAGGTGAGCTGATTTCCACGTGCAGCCATTTTTAAAAAACTCTTCTTACCTCTTAAACCTTCTTTATTTATTCCAAATCAAAATAACGGGCCCCCCTCCGACATTGAACGTTAATCCCCATTGACTTTTTCACTACAATACACCATTCGTAACGTCGACATCCCAACGAGGTGCGTGATTTGCGCTTGTTTTGTGACACGATTAACATAAACAATTTACATCATTTTATGTGTTTAGACACAGAAAAAAAAACTGTTAAAAGGTCAGCCGTCACCCTCTCTGAAAAGGTCAACTCCGGGATTCTTTGAATTAGAAAATATTTTTATCCATGTTTTATGATAAATTCTCCCTCAGTCTTAAATCCGTTCCAGAGAGGGCGCAATTATCTAGATGCAATGTTCTAGATGTTGGTCAACAATGAATTCCAAACCAAGTCCATGGCTGGCCTCTGGGAGGTCTGTAGGCCACCAACAGCCAGACGTGCGGCTTTTATCCAATTGTGTAAAATTGGAAGACTCGAAATCTCCGGGTCCAAAACCAAAACTAGGTGCGAAGCCGGCGGTGACAGCCCATCTCGACAGTCTATGTCAGCCTAATCTAGAACGTCTATGCTGTACACCAGCCTCTAAAGACGACCTACCACCATACTTATTACCGTAGAGGGCCATAGATGTTTAGGTCTAGACATCGTCAACGGGTATGGCAAAGAAATAACATCTACCGTCTCCATCCTGATTCCCGGCTTCCCAGCCCCAGAAATGTTTTTCCTAAATCCCCACCCCCCCCCATACTTTTCACGTTCTCTCCTCTCGAGCCTTCTTCTCTCTCTCCTCCGTCGTCCAAGCAGCCTTTATTAAGAGTATATTATTTTCAGTCATATTGATTTTTCTGCGCTATACAAAAGACCTTGTCAGCGAAGTGATAATTCTCCGAGCCCAGAGGACAAAGTGTTTGGCAATAATATCGTCGGCCGAGAAAAGTAATTTTGGAATGTCTAAACGCTGTCGGCGCGGCAACATAGAGCTGGGTTCTAAAGTTCTTCTTTGAAGGTGTGAGCGAGCGGTAACGTATTCAAGGGGAAGCCCCCCCATGTTTATGGAAAGGGGGTCCTAACAGACGTCTCTACGAAGGGCCACCTCAACTGGGTCAAAGTGGTCATGTAGCAATCGGCAGAGACAGAACGCGCTACATATCGTCGTTCGCTACAATTTTATTTAGAAGTTCTGAGATATCTCCTGGCGGAATCCTGCTCGATAGCTAAAAACATTGATTTCCTTCGAGCCGCCGGCCGCCTGTCACCCAACCGTCAAAATATCAACGAAATTATTTATTTTTATCCTCAGTCATGAATACAATTTGTTACTTGTCTGATGCCTTTCGTCGGCTCTTCCCCGTCGGTCAAAAGTGCAGCATCGCCTGCTTTTAACCCCTTGTGTTCCCTAGGCATGCTGAATTTGGATGGAATTTCGGAACCCTGGCACTTACAAGGTTAAAATAAACTAGGGCAATTCCACCACCCAGGGCAGGCTGACGCTAAGGTTACGTATCCACCCTGATTATTGTTCTCCTAAAGGCCTGACCCAGGCATATAGAAGCTGTCACATCCAGTACCGGCCCCCGTCAATCCGATTTATAATGGGATTGCGCAATGTCTCCGATACGTTTTGATCCCAGGAAGGGACAGCGGTGACGTGAGGGGTCCATGGGGCTCCTCTACCAAAAAGAATAATGGCTGATTGCTTTAAAATGACTCATTTGGCCCCAAATTACTGAATCACTCTCAATAAACACGGTCCATGTTGCGCATCTTTTCTGTGGCACAGTAACACATGGGATTATATATCATATAATAATATAATATTAATATAATATATATATAAGACGATAGTCTTTTGTGATGCCATAGGGAGGAAAAAGACACAAAGGGATGATTTTGTCTTGTTCTGTCCGTATGATATAATAATATTATTATTATTATTAATTATTATATTATTTTGTCTTGTTCTGTCCGTATGATATTTTAATAATAATAATTAATCATTAATAAAAATAATAAAAAATAATATAAAAGAAACATGTAGAGAAATGTCCTTGATTGTCATTACGACGGGAAATTTTTCAGAAGGTTTTTTTTTTTTATTGGGGACGAGCTGGAAGCCGCGGCGTTCGTGATCGGCTGAAAAGGCTGAAATGTAGCAGTATATATTTCAAATTCGCTGCCCAGCACCGAGAAATAGTTTGAACGCCGGACACGCCGATTTGAAAAGAGCCAAGAAATTGGATAGTAAATAAAAAACCGGAGAAAGTTACGTGAAATTACAAAAAAAATAAATAAATGTTGTAATAGCTGTGTAAATAGTACAATGACTACATTTTTTTAGTCCAGTTTAGATTGTAGATTTAATTCTTGATTCATTTCTTGGCTCGGATAGAAAGTGGTAATAAAGACACATTTTTAACTATTTAAGTGACAAAAGTAAATAAATAATTAACAAAAAAATACCCAAAATAGCGTAAGAGCGGGGCTTATCTACTAAGCACAGCAATATATCATATATTTCAACCATCGCTTAATGTTATTTACTTGGCTAAATTCCAAAAACTTCATGAAATATTCTGTTCACCTTCTAGGCGAGATTAGGAATTCTGTTTGGCTCGTTTTATGGTTTTTCACCGAAAATTCAAAAGCAGCCTCGCAAAACAAGATCATTTTTAATCCCCGCTATAACTCGCTGTATTAGTCATTCGCTAAGCTCTTTGGCGCTGAGTTTACTGTAAAAAGGTTTCTAGAAGCATCAGGCACTTTTAATGAATGAAGTTTCGTTTCTTTCTTCATTGTTTTCCTGAAGTTAAATAAACAAGGTTCTAGGTGCTACAACTGTTTTTTTTGTTGATCTAGAACGTCTAGTTTTACAGTCCTGGGAATGGTACATTGGTCTTTTCTTCATGACATTTCCAAGTTTTATTAAACAAGGTAGGTCATTGGCTATTAATATGTCAGAGGCTTAGGTTTAAGGAAGAGGGATAAGAGCCATCCGGCCCCCATGCGGCCCCCGTCTAGTTGCCTCCTGCTGTAAAGACTCAAACCTTAATCAGTCGTTGGTCTCGTCTTAGATTCAGGAGCCGTATGTCTATCACATGCATGTTTAATTCCCTCAGTGTATTAGCCTCTACCACATCTGCTGGGAGGCTGTTCCACTTACCTACCAACTTCTTAGTTAAGTAAGAGTAAATCCTGTAAAAATGCAGTAAAAATGACCACAGACAAAAAACCAATGGCAAATGGATTGCACCAAATCCAAAATGGTGGACCACCAACGCCACAGGTGGGGCCAATTATGGATTAGTTCCATGTTTGCTGACTCCATTCAAGTTCTTTCCCTAATTTGAATTGATCTTTTTTATAGGAAGTCAAAAACATTTATTTATTTATTAAATGGAAATCAAGCAAAAAGACTTGGAAATAGTTTTTTTTTAAAAAAAAATGTTTGCCTTAAAAAAAAAAATATCGGCAAATATAAAATATGAAAGAGCGCTGCGGCTTCGGAGACTTAACAAAAATAAATGGTTCATCTAAGATGCATGTCTGTGTTTGGGCTCGTAAAACGTCTCCCTTCTGGATCCAGAATCGTTCATCATAAATGAAGACTCATGATTTAGAAATATTATTTACCAACTCAAAGGACTCTGTATAATTCATAACCACGCGGAACACGTGGCGGGGTCCGTTCCAACACGTGAACATTTACAGGATAAACAACTCGGTAACACCGGGTCCTGCAAAAAAAAGTCTAAAAACTTCCAGTTTCTGTAAATCGAAGAAATCGTGAAAAAATTGTGATTTGATCATTTTCTGATAAAAAGATCTTGGTTCCACGCCGAGCGTTCGGAGCCGGGCCGCGTTCTAGATCCGGAACCTTTACAGATAGGCCAAGCGTGCGCCAATAGACGGGTTTGATGGGAATGTGACGGAATGTGATGGAAACGCGGGCTTATGGAGGCAGGTCTGGGGGGGCAAGCAGCCCATGGGTCACAAAAGCGGGGGCAGATCAACCGGCATACTTGGGAACTCTCCGGGGCCACTGCCTTGGCTCAGGAACCCAATTTAAGTCTGGCCTCTATGCATCTGGAAAGCTTGTAGCGTGGAACACACGTGTCCCAGAGCATGTATAGAATTCCATTATATGTTTTTTTTCCCCTGCGTCTCGGGCGGGCAGGAGCTCAGCTGTTTCTCCTCTTCTGCTTAAACAGCTAGGGACCCCCCGCCATCTACCCCCCCCCCCGGCTCCAAACAACCCCCCCCCGGCCTCTGCACCTGTGCTGATTTATAACACGCAGCGAGGATTACATGCGCTGATGCAGACGTGAGGCAGCAGAGTGTGACATTATCGTGTGTTCAGGTTTTAAAGGGGAAATCTCACATCACAACATTATATTCACATTTACCTTTAACCCTTCGATGGGACATTTCTGGTGTTGCATGTGCTTTTCCACAAGCCTGGGGGATTCCATTTGCCTTCGCACAGATCACTTCCTGTTGTGCTTTACAAGCATCCAGGCTCAGAAAGTGCTCGGGGGAATGGTGCGCAGATAAAATGCTTCCCCCCGAGCCAGAGGTAGAAAGATCCACGGGAATGTACCATCATCTCTCAAGCTGTCATTGTCTAATCTTCTGTCTCTGGTAAAGGACGTGTCTCCTGTCTCTTTGTACTCTCTCTGGGTGATTAGTTGAGGATACATCTTAAATGCTACATAATTACTCAGTACTCATCGGCCTCTTCCTGTCGTCAAGACTCCAAAATATTAATCTTCTTGCAGACAGTTAATTAAGCAGAATGGCTGGCCTGATGCTTCTGAACAGCGATATTTCTTCAACTTAAAAGGAGGACATTGCGTTCCATCAGAAGTTGTAGTGTTGCCTAATCACTCGCGATACCTTTGCATTGAAATTCCCTCACTGTATTAGCCTCTGCCACTTCTGCTGGGAGGCTGTTCCACTTATCTACCATCCTCTCAGCAAAGTAAGTCTTCCTTACATTCCATCCATTCATCTAGTTTTAGATGATATTCTCTTCTTCTTACTTGTTTCCTCCTTCTGGGAGGACTACTTTATGTAGACTTCAAATATCTTTATGGCTCTTATAGACGAGAAGGATGTTCCTTAAGGCTCCATAATCACACCGAATGAACACATAGATGCTTTTGCCCCAGTCGGGTCAGTTTACATAATGAACATTCTCAATTCACCGGGGATATGTCTATAAAATGCAGCCGTGGGGGGGGGGGGGGGGTCTTTAATCACCTTCTTGGCTTGGAGATATCAGAGTCTTTTCTCATTAACTTGAAGAACGTCCCTCGTATCGCGTCGTCTCTGCCCCGTCCGCTCGGGATAAACAAAGCGTCAGCGAACTGGCCGGTTCTGATTATCGTCTCCGGAAATCCATAGAATTTTTCATTAAGCCTTCATTAAATTAAACTATTAAAGGAAAACAAGTCGATTTGTCTGTCCTGGTTGAAGGCTGCCTTGAGTTCCACGCGCTGGGCTGTGATGAACGAATGCGTTACGGAGACGCAGTTCTATATGACGCCTTTAGGGGTTATTTATTAATGTAAGTAATGACAAATTATTAAAGGGACAGTGTAATGCCCCCAACGGCCCCTCTAAAGGAGAATGTATATTAAAGTACCCTGTAGGACTTTAATATGCATTCTTCATAACCCACCCCCCCACTGATCCTGGCACAGAGGAGGCATCCCTGCTGCTGCAGCTGCCCTCCTCCCCCGTGCGCTGATGATCTTTGCCACTGATTGGCTACTTGAAGCAGCCAATCAGTGGCAGGAAAGCACTCCCATTGAAATCAGTGGGAGCACTTTCTGTCTGAACAGAACCCGCATAACAGAGCGAGAAATCCTACAAATGGCTGAAATGTAGCCAAAAATGGGGCCAAAAACTAAAAAAAAAAGAAAACAGGAATATTTTGGAAAAGTTTTAATGTAAAACTAGTAAAAAAATCAATCGTAAGAGCTCCTCTTTTCATCGAGTCAGACGTGAGCTGAGATCCTGCCGTGGGCTCCTAAGTCCTCAGCAGGCCGTGTCTATCGACCTCCTAATATTGGGAAATAAAATGATCAAGGACCTTGACTCCGTAGCTCGCAGCCGGACCGAAAGGATCCTAATTCACCTCCCACGCAGGCCAACAGCGCGCTCTCCGCCTCGCAAACAGAATTCCCCGCGGTGCCACTCTGGATCATAAACATGAAGCATATCCTTTAATGCCGAGTTTTATTCCGGGATACGGCTGGGCTCTGTGATCTCTGCGTCTGTTCTCGGCGCTGAGTTAAGCTGCAGGCTCCAATTAGTCGGTCCTGGGTTGGTTCTTTTTTTACTCGTATTTTTGGGGATTTTATTAATTTTTTTCTCAAGCACCGGGATTCATCCAACAAGCCTATCAACGTCGGCTGACCTTATTAAAAGTATTTCATACTTGGTTGTTTTCCAAAACAAGAGCCACCAGGTCCCTCGATTTTTGTCCGTCACTCTTGATGGCCAGAAGAAGACTATCCCTGGTTACCCACTTAAGGTAAACTTTTTGGGGAGGGGGGGTTAAGAGAAAAAAAAAAATAGGGGAGCCAACACAAAAAAGAACTGGAGGCATCTTAAATACGTCTCCGTCAGTAATTCCCCCTCTCGAGACGTTTAAACATCTAGAGATACATTATATCGGCGTTACAGATCATCCGCCGATTTTCTGAAATTACCTTGTCAGGTTCTACGGTGAAAGACAACAGAAAAGAACGTGAAAGAAAATTATCCTGCAAGATTCTTTTGACGTTAACGACTCTTCCAGAGCGTTTGTCAAACATTAAAGAACAAGAACGAGGAGGAGACGCTTAAATTGTCTGTCCTACAAGCTTCATACCATAAATCTCGGATTATAGAGACCACGGTTTGTATTTTAATACTAATCCCCCCCTCCATTTTTGTTCTTCACCTTGTATTCCTTGTTGAAGAAAAACATATGGCCGCCCCGCGAGTGACAACATCTCAGTTAAACCGCTACTCGGGAAAGCGATTGCTTAGCGAGACATTAAACTAAATTAGACCTTCTGCCTTCGCGTCCGTTGTCTCCTCGTCGCCGGTGCGTTGTGAAGGCTTCTCCGACTCCTCAGAATGAATTCGCCATCCTTCACCTTGGTTTTTTTTTTTTTTTTCGAGCCGGCATCGCTGACCTCAATATGTAAATAGATAATTGTAAATTATTTAACGCAGAGAATTTGCGGGGTAATTACCCGGTGTGTTGGGACGTTGACGCGTCTGTCTGCCAAGGTGCCGGGGAGAGCGGGATGTTATTGCTTGCTTTCATTATCTACAATTTCATGCAGACTCGTCGTACAAATAGCAATTCCTACCTTATCTAAAAACACAGATTAACAATGAACGTGACAGCAGAGGGGAACGGATTTTGTTATCCCTTCGGAAACGTTGGACTTATATGATCCCTATGGTGTCAAACACGCATGGATGACCATGGTTGAATGGTAATGGGTTGGAGGCTCCTTACTCCATGGACCTGGCGCCCCTGGGGGTCATAAGATTGTCCATAGACCCATGAATCTCCCAATAAATAAAGTAGCTGAGGGTCTACACCAATTCGTTAAGAACGTTACTCTCCCCCATTCATTGCTGCTACTTCCTTGAAGCTTATACATGTCTTCAACGCCAATATTTTAACGTCTTCTTGGTGCGTTTTATAAGATGGTCAAGAGAGCCAGAAATGTATAAATAATTATTTCCCAATCTGTTGGGGTTATTATGGACTCCATTAGAAAGAAAATGGTGGTCTAATACCGGGGATAACCAGGGCAAATTATGTCCCATTGACCCTTATACCCAAGTTCTAGAGCCTAGAGGTGAGCTACGGTCTCCTAGAGAAGTTTTCTCTATGGTTGAGGCAGGAAAGTAGACATCTATCCAGTCCACTCAATCTCTCTTGCTGTTTTCAGTCCCAAACCCATTAAAGATCTCTCCTTCAAGGTTTGTAGACTATGGTTGTAAAATTCTTTTCTGGTGTGCTCTCCAGTGATCTTTAGATGAAATTATTCCATTTGATGTCTTTTTATATGAGTACCCCGGTGGGTTCTCAGTCAGCTTTTCAATACTAAATGTAAGATGTGTGATATATCACCTCATCAGTTCCTATGCTGTTGACGTCTGCAACGGGGAGTAAAGTCCATACTCCATTGCTCTTTTTTATTGGCTCTCATGGGAAGTTGTTCTTCTGGACGCTCTTATTCTTGCCTTGTCTACCTAACATTAGACTCAAGACTTGATCTACACCCTGTTGGTTCCTCTCGGACTTTAACTGGCTCTACGACCCTTCTGGATGAAGCTTTGGACCTGCGTCTGGTATGCTACCCGCCAACGTACATCTGTAGGATATTTACAGAAACAGATGAACCCAGAGGGCTTTGCCTTAAACCCAGCCGCCCAGCAAAACAAACAGCTAGAACAAGCGTGATTTAATAAGACATCTCAGGCTGGATTCTAATTTCCGTCTTTTATTACTTCGCTGCTCCCAGGCCATGTATTTTAATAACCCGAAGTCTCATTTATCAAGCCTTCTCTCCACCAAGCACCTTAATATAAGAAGGCTAATGACTAGTTCCTCGGGGGGTAATGGAAAAGCCGGAGAAGATTTACACAGGACAATTCACTCCTCCTGACTCAATATCCACCAGAAGAGAATGCTTAAAGTGATCTACTGTTCACACGACTTAGGAGAACATCCACCTTCCGGTTATTACATCCCCCCCGTCGATAACCCGGCGAAGCGTCAATGTTGGACAAGATTCCACGGTTATTAGACGGATCCTATCTCATTTTATCGAGGGAAGTGGATATAGGCAAGAAAAGATGGAGTCTTTAGTAGAAGACGATCCAACAAAGGGTAGTTTGTGGCTTTTGGGACCCAGAGGTCTTCTTCTTCAAATGGAATCCACCTAAAGAAGATCCTAAGGATCTGAAAGTCGATGTCACCTTTTCATCTGTCTCTATGCTGACTCCATAGAGAAAGTCGACTTCAACTAAAGACTCAATGGCTTTAATGAAAACACCACTTCTAATTTGGGAAAATAGTCCCAGTTTTACCAGTATAGGTAGCCAGATGGAACCAATACTGGCACAGGCACAGAAAAATCATATTTTTGAACACCAGTGTGAAAATAAAATGGATCCATTGTCGATTGGAGGAAAAGATGATTTTATTATGTTCAGGAGCAGCGATCCATAGACCTGGTCATTTTACATATTTTGCCGTCGGTGGAGGAACGTCGGGAGGGTTACCATGCAGCGCCGGCGTCTTCCGTCTTATTATCTCCCCCTCCCAAGTTGAAGAAGTGAATTTTCTGGAGACTCCGAAATACAAGAAAACCGATGTAGAAGGAAAGCCCCATGGAGACGGCCGCCACGTTCAGTATCCAGGCTTTCTGGGAATTCCTATAGGCCGAATCCACGTCTCCGCAGCGAGCGAAATGATGGGCCTGTCGGAGAAAGACAGGGTCTCATTTACCATCCCGTACAGCAGATACCCCGCTTTTATACAAGGCTATGGGGGCAAAAAGGGACAGTCGGCCGAGGCCAAACTACCTGCAGGGGGCGACACCTAAACTCCACCTTATCCAACATTTAATGATAACCACAGAGTTTATCTCATTAGAGGACCCAAGGAATAGGGTTATGTGTAAAAGGGCAACTGGGTATCAAAGCGGTAGGGACGTTGCACGGGTTCCTATGGTGATTTCACTTTTTTTACCGCTTTGCACTAGAAATGCCCCTTACATATAAAACTGTCATGTTGCCCATAGATACAGTAGCTCTGCCAGTGATATGCACAGCACTGTGCGACGTCCTATGCCGGTACCTTGGTGGAGAAGAGGAAGGCCGCCACACCGAGCAGAGGACAGCAGCAGCAGGTTGTGAAAATGGACAGCGCCACATACTTCATGTAGTTTTCCAAGCCAACGTGGTTCGGGGGCATCATTGCCGGTTGGGGGGTCCTGTTCTCCGCAGGCATGGAAATCTCACCTGGGGTAGAAGGAGGTAAAAAGGTGTACGGCGGGGGAGGATACGGGGCAGAGGGGGGGATTTCTTTGTTGTCCGCCATGCCTTGGCCGCAGTGCGGAGCTGTTGGTCTCTGTAGACCAGATTCAACTTGGTTTTAATGGTCCTCCTTTGGTCGGGGCAGTTTAAATACCCTCGCTGGGGGTAATTGTGGCTCTCGCCCCCTGTAACAGCACCCCAGCCCACATCGAAATCTCCGCGGGTCTCAGCATCTGAACCCACGAGGATCAGAAACGGACGCTGGAGACGCAGGACGTTCAGTTGGGAAATGCTGCGTCCGGTAACAGCCGTAACTGCCGAGACGGAGGCGGAGCGCAAAGGGTTAAATCCATCATTCCAATCCTTGCTGGATAGACATAGATAAGCATCAGGGGGGCAGCACAGGGCTGTGTCCAGTTATCTGGCACTGAATGGGTTAATTGATATGCATACGATAACCAGGCGTCATAGAAAAAGTTATCATTTCTTGGATTTTTAGCGCAAAGGCACCGTATTCCTCACCCCTATTCCTCACCGTGAAGGGTTAATGTTGGTTTACTTCCATGGACTCCAATTCACATCATGCTAAGCCATCTGGACGGTTTTTTCCCCGGAATTTGTGGTTTATTTTTCATAGGAACGCTGAATTAAATGGAAAATCGCAGATTCTCCCCGAATCGAGCAACCGCGCCCCCCCCCATCACGCATCAAATAATCACGCCGAGGCAGGAAGGATTCCTGGATCTTCTTGTTCTCTGTCGGAAAACCCCGGTGCGCTAATTGCTAATGATTGATGGGCCTTTTGTGATTTGCACAGAGTGCCTGCGCGGCTGGGGACAGCGGGTGCTAATGATTGATAGCCATTATTTGACTCTCAAAGGTAACGGAGAAGTTTGTGTGAAGTGAACCGAGGATTGGGCAACGAGTCCGTTGGCTTCGATGGAGTGGTAGCGAGCGTCACTTGGTCCAGGGACAGAGAAGCAAAGATATACAGCAATGGCTCCAAATCCGCCTCCCAGCCATGGCCGATACTACTCAATAACACCAAATATTTACCCAGAGTATCTAGAAGCAAAGACCGTGCCGGCAGATCGGCCCCATTCGGCCCGTTTTACCTGCCTAACCAGTCCCTGGTCTCGTCTTAGATTGGGAGGCTGTTCCACTTATCTACCACCCTCTAAATTAAAACATAAAGGGAACACGGAAATGATCCAGTCTTCATGCATATGCAGATGATTGAGATGCCCCCAGTGGAAATTTGTGGAACTGCACGTTTTCAAAAAACACAGTAAACCCGATAAACAAATCACTTTGGAGATCTCCAGGAGGTCACCGCACGCTACTCAGCCACCAAGATAATAACCGGCTGAGCCTCATAGGAGCTGCGCTCCTACAAAATGCTATTCCTCCCCGGTAACGCTACCCTAAAATCCTGGGATAAGAGGCGTTCTGATTGCAGTTCTCCGTTTCCCCGACTCAAGGACTCTCATGTCGGCGGCTCGTTTCATTTATTGTCCGAATTCATCGTCCACAAATGATTAGGAAATGAAAACACGGAGCGGCCGACAGCCTCTTCAGAAAATGAGTGTGAACTGGAGGTCGGGGGCAGCCGCCTCCTCGGCCCGGCATACGCGGCTGCGAATACATTGGCTGAATTATCTCGAGACGTTCCAAGTGAAGATCGTGCAGAGAGCGTCTCGCTAAAGCCTTCTGAGACGCCGACGGTCTAGAACGGAAATGGGAACCTGATTATCTGATTATTTCTGATTCCTTTACCAGATGTAACGTCAAATGATCAACATTTTTGAGAGGGTGGTAGATAAGTGGAACAGTTTCCAAGCAGAAGTGGTCTAAACATAGAATCTGCCATCGGATAAGACCCATTCGGCCCCCGTCTAGTCGCCCGTTTCTCCTGCTGTAAAGACTGAAACCTTAATCAGTCGTTGGTCTCGTCTTAGATTCAGGAGCCGTATGTCTATCCCATGCATGTTTAATCCCCTCGCTGTATTACCCTCTACCACTTCTGCTGGGAGGCAGTTCCATTTACATTATCATGATAAGTACATGCTAATTCCACCCAGTGAGGATAAAAACGACTTGATTCCGAAAGGGGAAAACACCAGCAGGTCTTGAAGGCATCTCTCTTGGCTTCCTGGGGCTTCACAAAGTTTTTTGGTACTTTATTCCCTAATATATAAAATCCGCTATATTGTGGATATTTTTTGTTCTCCGGACGTGAAAAAAAAGACCAAAAAAACTCCTAATGGAAAAAAAAGATTTAATTTTATAATTTAGAATATTGAAAGGGGAATATTCTGCTCGGTCAGGACGGACAGACGCGTCAAAGAACGCACCAGATAGTTTGTCTCAATCGGTTGAAATTAAGACCACAGATGACAGCCGACATGTAAAAAGCCTAAAGTGCAGTCAAAGTGGAGAGCCTGCGCGGCCGGCTAAGTGACTCTGAGAGGTGTCCACAACCCGATGGTAATAATATGGTTGGTCCTATGTAGGACTGGTTGCTTAGCAACCAAAGCCATTTTTCTGAGCATTTCCCGTGTCTCTGTGTTGCGGAATAAATGAACATTGTTTAATAAAACCTTTGTAGGAAAAGAGACGAGACGCACGGCCGGGGGGGGGGGGGGCATTGGTGGTTGAATGATCTCTTGGTTAGCAATAAAACATGGCTTGTGAAAAGTAGACCTATTGTTGTGAGTTCGTCTTTAAGACACGTTGTATTTGTCTGTCTATCTATCTATGTATCTATATACTGATAGTGTGAGCGATAGTGTGTGATCTACAGATAGTGTGTGTGAGCATGAATGTGTGTGTGTGTGTGTGAGCATGAACGAATTTGTATAAGTTTGTGTGAGCATGTATGTGGCTGTGAAAGTGTGTGAGTATGTATGTATAAGTGTGTGTGTGTGAGCATGAATGCGTAAGTGTGTGGGTGAGTATGTGGTAATGTATACTTGGTAGTGTGAATGTGTGTGAGCTTGAATGTGTAATGTTGAAAGTGTGTGGGTGAGTAATGTATGTATAAGTGTTGTGTGTGTGTGTGTGTGTGTGAGCATGAATGTGTATGTGAAAAGTGTGTGTGAGCATGTATGTATAAGTGTATGTGTGTAAGCATGTATGTGTAAGAGTGTGTGAGGATGTATGTATAAGTGTGTGTGAGCATGAATGTGTATGTGTGTGTGAGCATGAATGTGTATGTGAAAGTGTGTGGGTGAGTATGTATGTATAAGTGTGTGTAAGCATGTATGTGTAAGAGTGTGTGAGGATGTATGTATAAGTGTGTGTGAGCATGAATGTGTATATGAAAGTGTGTGTGTGAGTATGTATGTATAAGTGTGTGTTTGAGCATAAAAGTGTATGTGTGTGAGTGAGTATGTATGTATAAGTGTGTGCGAGCATGAATCTATCTATCTATCTATTTATCTATCTATCTATCGCTTTAAGGTACATCTAACACTTTTTAGCTGTTGAAATCAGGAATGATTTTATTGAATGAAATTAACCCTCTTTTGTAAAGGGAAGTAAATAAAGCCGTCACCTCCAACGTCTTCTGTTTCCTTTTGTTCTGTTTCTGCCGAGATGTTGAATTCTAAGAAGCATCAAAGAGATTTTTTTTTTCCCCTTCTTACCGTTGTCAGGAGGAATAAAACATGAGGGCGCCCGGGGGGAGCTCACGGCGGTCCCTTGTTCTACCGGCGATCACAGGGAATCTGACATTATACCAGCAGGAGAAAGGGGGGGGGCATGAGCGTAATACCAAAACACGCATTCCAGGAACGGAACACGGTCGTCGGTCTCATCTTAGATTCAGGAGCCGTATGTCTGTCCCATGCATGTTTAATACCCCTCACTGTATTACCCTCTACCACCTCGGCTGGGAATCCGTTCCATTTATCTATCACCTCCTCAGTACTCCTGGTCTTTATATGCTATCCATACAGCCTCTTACAAAAAGGTTGTCTAATTCCCTGTTAATTATTCTCGATTAGTTAAACCCTCATTTCAATTCCAATCCACGCCGTTTATAAATCACTAAACGTTTGAGAAATATTTATTTTTATGTGTTTTTTTTTTTAAATATCCTGAAAAAAAAAGAGAAAACAGATCCATCTTTCTGTTTTCTTCTGTGAAAAAAAAGGTGTTTTTCGGTAGAGAATAAACCTTTTTTTTTTTTTTGACCCTTACGTTTTTATACGCCAATGTTCATTAAAACCCGTTAAGGCGCGAGAGATCTGCGAAATGTTGATAGTCGTTCGGTTATCATAATGAGGAGAAGACGTATTGTGCGGGAGGATTAAGGTCGCTGCGTTTTTATAAATAGTTTAGAAAAGCTAAGATTTGGGATTTGGTGAGTTTGTGCCCCGTATACAATGAGAATATTACGTTAATCCCCGGGTTCTCCAGCGCTGACACCACGGACGGGTGACGTCTCTCAGGACTGGAACTTATTGACTGGAACACGGGTCAGGCCAACATGATAGCTGGATTTACCCCCACAAAGTGTTGTGACCCAAATTGGTGGGTAAAGTCAAACGGGGTAGTAGAATCTACACCCCATGGGCACAATTTGACAGCTAGGAGGATTAACTACAATGTAACCTACACCGTACTACTACTACTCTCTAAGGGGAGGCTGATTAAGTACTTACTGGGCCCTGGGCATTGGTGGGAGAGAGGGAGTGAGAGGGTGAGGTGGTGAGTATGTATGTATGTTAGAGTGATAGTGTATGTATAAGTGTGTGTGTGTGCGTAAGCATCTGTGTGTATGTGTAAGTGTGTGAGCATGAATGTGTAAGCATGTGTGTGAGCAAGAATGCGTATGTGTAAGTGTGTGACCATGAATGCGTACATGCAAGTGTGTGTGAGCATGTATGTGTAAAGCCTGTGTGTGAGCAAGAATGTGTATGTGTAAGTATGTGCGTGAGCATGTCTGTATAAGTGTAAGAGCGTGTGTGCATAAGTGTGTGCATTAGCATGAATATGCAAGAGAGAGAGTGTCAGCATGAGTGTATGATAGTGTAACTATGTGTTAGCACGAGAGTGTAAGTTTGTGTAAGTGTGAGGGTGTGGGTATATCTGTGCCAGTGTGTATGTCTGTTACTGGGGGGGGGGTGGCAAGGGGCCAATGGGGGCCTGAAGGTACCAGCCTTGGGGATACAGCTTACCGTTGTCCTGTGTGTTCAGTGTTGGGATAACGCACCCTGTACATATCGAATGTTGTGGACTGATATAAGGAAAAAGCTCTAGGAGTCCATCTGTCCCAACAGTTTTGTTAACTACATTGACGTCGTCACCAAACATTTGCATTCATTGTTTCTTAAGTCTCCAGGAGAAGCTGGGGCGCGTGACATTTCACATGGGCGATCCATCAGCCATTTAATTTCTCACTTGCTTCCGACAAGCAACAATTACGTGATTATTTTTCCTGCTTCTTTTCATGCACATCACTGCACAAAATCCATACAATACGCAAGAGGCCGCGGGCCGGGAAGGAAGAGGTTAACTCCAGCTCAGAGACCGCGCTCGTGAAAGAAGCGAACGGCCCAGCAGAACCTCTCCAGAGACCTTCAGCTCTGGGAGGAAGAGAGAGACGGTAATCAGTGAATTAATTAACAATTACTGGCATCTGTGTGCTCAGCGACGCAGGGGAAATGCATCCGGATCGCACAGCCGAACAAACTGACAGAGGCCTGATCCCCAAGAGAAGGATAACCCCCCCTGAAGAGCAGATCAAGCAGCCTAAACCCTATGTTCCCCCGAAAGTGGTATGGTCCATCCTACGTTCAATGAGATAGAGCAGAATGCCCAGGCAGCTGGATTCCTCCATATCTCAGCGAGGAGGCTCAGGTATCGCCAGGTTTGGCTATACATACGACCCAACGTAGTTCACGGAATATGCAAAACCACCATATAAAAAGGGCCACAAGGGCCACAAGTAAAACACAAGTAGCACACCTCTTACTCGCCCTTTTCCCTGATCGATCAAAACTGATCGAGCATTGAAGTCTAAAGAGCAAGTAGTATTACCCGCTCGCCTATGTATGTTAATTAAGTTGCGTTAGTTTATTTATTTTTGGGGGGTCATGTGGGTCGGATCCGTTGAAGCGTTTTAATAACTCACCAAGCGACGCTAAGCGTTGAGTTAGAAGCAAAAACCTGAAACTCGAGCGGCGTTCGGACAAAGATAAATAGACTTTCTCCTTTTCGGGCCGTTACGCTGACATCATTTTATTAGGAATATTTTAATATTTAATGCGTCTTAGGTGTAAAAGTCTATTCATTTGCGGAAACCTGCTGCTTCTGTTACCATGCGCGGCCACAAATGTCCAGTGATGGATGAAAACATGAATAATTGTTTAATTAATCCTAAAAAATTAGATTTCACGGATGATTTATAGCGCATTAGTGGAAGAGGACTCCGGTCCCGCCTGTCCATGAGGGAAGGAGCTGCACCTAAGATGCAGAGAGACTTGTGAGCAATTTTCTGAAAGAAGAGACCTCGTCAGGAACCAATTGTTGGGTGAAATCTACCCTACTGGACACAACTCCAGGGCAAGTCTTAAGTATTAGCCAACATTCCACAGACCATGGCACATCTGAAGTCCACGTGGCAAGCAGTGGTCCACGATATCTTCGATTTGACAAGAAGTCAAGGTGGGTAAGGGTGATGGCCAAGTGAAGGTCCTTCCTGGACTGCCGGTGAATTGCTGCATTGCAAATCATGAAAGCACTTGTGAGTTCATGCTTTAGTCTTATCAATAGAGTTTCCGCCTAGACTTGAGTGGGAACTCAAATGAGTTATCCCAATGTTTCTATAATCTGAATGTTACAGGAGGTTTGAAAGGAGAGAACGCCTAAGGGATGATACCCCGGAAAAAAGTGGAATTATTGAAAATGCATATTTTTAAAAATATAAGTTTATGAGCTCATGAGCCGTTCTTCCAATGTAGAGAGGATTCTCCTCGGGCTCTCACATTCAATATGGTGGCCCTATTATAGTTAATGATCCAAAATCATGTCGGGTAGATCATTAAGGTGGTCCCTGATAGCCCCATTGAGAGCCTTAGCACCTGGCGGTCCCATTGCGAGCATGAGGTGGGCATTGAAAGGAGCATGGGGCAGGGTGGTGGGAGAAGCATAGGGTAGGATGGGGCAAGGGGGGGCTTTGTACCCCAAGATTTCTGACATCATTACATTGTAACCTAGGTTGAAAAAGTCACAACTTTACCAAGATAAAGGCAAAAACGACAATTTCCAGGTAAGGAGGGCTTTTTGAAAAACAAATCTACGGATTCCCCCGATTTCGGGCCAAGACGTGTGGCAGATCCTTCCATTCCCATAAAACCGATACGCTATCCTCTGAGATCAAACACCTGTGTTTGTTGTTGTTGGCCAAGTTCCGCCATTTTCCTCTGCAACGAAAGCCTCTAAGATCTCCCTGCCTCCTCCAACAACCGCATGCTATGAGGTCACCATTAGATTCTAGACTTTTCTCTTGGTAATCACACGTGAATACGAAAAAAAATGATCACCATCTGAAATAAATCCGGATCATAGCGCGGATTACGGATAAAATTACCCTCTCGTTGCGTAAGAACTAAAAATGATGCGTAGCCACAGGCAGCTTGCATAATATAAAATGTAATTTTTCCTCCCCATATTCCAGGGGAGAAACAGAATTACTTTTTTTAACGTATTTTAGCCGTTACAGTTTATAAGCGTTATAAGTATTATATCTATACTGATAAATATTGTAATAGTACAATCATTTGTTGAAAGAGAACACTCTGTTGCTTTAGAAAGACACGATAATAAATCAAACAAGGCCAGTGGGCTGTTATTAAATGTGATTTTACTTTACTGAGAGGGCGGTAGATAAGTGGAGCAGCCTCCCGGTAGAGGTGGTAGAGGGTAATACAGCGAGGGGGTAATAAACATGCATGGGATAGACATACGGCTCCTGAATCTAAGACGAGACCCACACGACGATTAAGGTTTTGAGTCCTTTACCAGCAGGAGAAAACGGGCGACTAGACGGGGGCCGAATGGGGGCCGATCTGCCGGCAGCTTCTATGATGCTATAAATATAGGAGAATTTGTGGTCCTATTGTCATAAAAAAACAGAAAAAAAATTAAAGTCAAACAAAAAAAAAGAACAGACAGAAAAAATCCCCAAAACAATCAAAGAACATATTTTGGGCTCGAATCCCAGTTTCGATTTTTTATTTTTTTTTAATATTCTATTTTTTTAGGCTTCACGCTGCTATTTAGACTTTCTATAGAAAAAACACGTTTTTAGTCTCTAGATAAAGCTACTTAAGGATTCCTGTAACAATTCATTACTTTTTAAACATTTTAACGCATTTCTTATACATATTATTCGACTGATAAAAGATTTAATACCAGATGTAGAAGATACCAGAGAACATCGAGGGGGTTTCCGACGCGGTCCTGGGTACTACGTGAAAGGCATACAGAACAATTACTGAAGCCCCCCCATTGCCCTTTGACCCTAACCCCCAATTCACTTACAATATCTGGAATAATCTACCCCAGCCAGAGGGTGATCTTCTATTTACAAACCAGTTGGCATCATGATGGGATGAGATGGTGCCACCAACAGAGCGTACGTGAAACAATCCTCAAACATTGCGTACATTGGATTAATATACTCGGTGCTGTATATGGTCAGGACAGCTTAGTGGCCGATGTGACCGGGACTTTGTCCGGAGACACCAATGGATTACAAAGTCAACGTTGGTCAGATTCCTCAAAGAAACACAAATATAGACTACTTGGATGACTTCAAAGCTGTGGTGCCAACTGGAGCCATCTCTTTGCCCTTCTTCAGTCCAACCAGGAACTTGGTACCTCAGGTAGCATTCCGTAACTAAGAGCAACCAGTATGTTAGCCGACGCTCCGTCGCCCCTCTTTACTCTTCGTTCTTACCTCTAACATAATATCGAGAGCTGTCATCGACCACGTCTATTCGCCACGGCTAATTGCCAATTAAACACCAGTTATTTTGTCCGTTTACGACATGCGGTTTACAACCTCTGTGAGGTTCAGCCAGGACATTTCGCTGTGAACAAATTAAAGGGGGTCAGGTGTTCTCAGGGAGGGCCTTGTTCATAGCGTTCATGTTTATGTTACGGGAAGTTCGTAATGAACGTCTAAAGCCACGGTAGCCTGGAACTCGTTGACGTAAAACAAGCAAGGTTTGGACGGCAACCACTTAGCTCCCTCTAGTGGTTGGACTTAGGAAGTGCAATCAGTGGGCGCTATTATTTTATGCACCCCTCAAAAGGTTCAATTTCTTTTTGGCTTATTAGATAAATGCAATTTTGTTATATTTCTTACCTTTTTTTTAATCTTTTTTGTATCGTAACATGACATTCAAGTTTAGAATTTTCGTAAAAGCTAAGGGAAAAGGGATTATATTTCTTAAAATGGATCAGCCAGGTAATCCTTCTGTTTTACCTTTACAGGGGTCTGCTTTGTGCTTAGATGCCCCCAATATCATCTGCTATCACTACATTCCATGAGCAAGAAGAAAGCATTGTTAGTGAAGACGTTCGTGAAGATGACAGAAATGGGACAATCGTTTCTCTTTTCACACAGAAGAATCCAGACATCCTCGTTCCTCTCTGGTGCTCTCGTCGAAGAGAAGATAACAGAGATCCTAATTAGCGAAGTGATGTTAAGAAAAATACCTTTGAATTACTTTTTCTGGGTTAACCCCATAACTCTGTAACTAACTTAACTAACTGTCGAAAACTCAATAAAAAAACCCGAAAAAGAATAGTTGGATGCAAATACAATGACCTCACTGTGTGACTTTAAAATATGGAGTCTTTAGTTCAAGTTGATACATTTTATTGGGTCAGCAGAGAAGATGTAAACTTTTGGGACATCAGAGGTCTATTCTTTGGATTGGAATGGATCCTTTGAGGTCCCCAGAAGTTTCTGTAGCGTTATATATATTTTTTAATGGTTATTTTAGAATATAGGAGATATCTGAAGAGCAACATAGAAATATTCTTATTTGGGTGAAAATCTTCCTTCTTGTAGGTTTAGGTTGGTGACACTCACGGAGGTGGGAATTCGAATTGACCGGGCAGACACTTTTCTGAATGTCTACTTTTGTGGGTTTTTTAAGGAAAAACTAACTAAAACTAACTACATTAGTGAAGGACATTTGTAGGCCAGTATAGCTCCAAAAGAATTGCCCTTTGGCCATCTTCTTGTGTTCCTCGTGGACCTTCTCTTGCATGCTGTCTCCTTCACACTGGACGTATAGGAGGCACACAGCTAACCACATGGAGCCAAGGATCGACGAGAGCGGAAACGAAAAAAGGAGCTAAGAATGGAGTAAAAATCCATTCTGAGCTCTCACTCCTTTGTACAATTCATGAGTTGGTGAAGATCGATGAAGGACGCTGTACAGGTGTTTCCAAGACTCCAACAGATGTAGAAAAATCTTTATGTTCTCTTATTTATTGATATATATTCGTTTTTAATGCAGGAATCATCTCTTTTGTTATGTTCCTAAAACTCACAAGAGAAATCAAACTCAATTTCTTCTTTCTCCGAGCAGCTGGGGGTAGAGGGGGGGTTGATAAAGATTTTGTTTATCAAAAATATGAAAAATAAAATGTATCCAAAACCAGAATATTTCATTCCTCATTTAAACTCAATTTAAACATGCATGGGACAGACATACGGCTGCGCGTTAATGGTCTAGACGAGACCAACGACTGATTAAGGTTGAGTCTTTCTACAGCAGGAGAAACGGGCAGACTAGACGGGGGCCGGATGGGGCCGATCTGCCGGCAGAGTCTCCGTTTCTAAACCATTGCCTGTTCGATAACAAACACAACCGTTTGGCTTTTATACGAGACCAAAATAGGTGATTCTCGGCCAGTGGAACAGAAATGATCATTTGTGGTCACCACCTCCAGAAGATACTCGTTCACTTTTCATGTAGTACGTAATAAATAAAAAATGAAAGCCGGCAATTCCATGGTACATGGGAAAAAAAGCGTCTTTGGCGGCCGAGCGCTATAAGAAAAGTTGGAATAAATGTGAAATACGCTCATTATGATTTCCTTCTGAAGGAAGTTGAAGAACATGCCCAGGGTGCTCGGAGTTTGATTCATCTCTTTTTCCGGCGGTTCTCATGAATATGAATGAGAACACCTGGGAAATTTTTTCCGGACCTCTGAGTGCAAACGAAAAGCTGAAATCAAAGCTCCTCGACCCGGGGGGGGGAACCGGTGGCACCCTTCCAGTAGAATTGGTTTCCATAGAAACGTCCTCCTCTCGGATTATTTCCAAAGCCTACGTTTGACTGTCAAGACCAAGCCGGCCTTTTTACGGCAAATGGGTTTCGGCCGTCTGATCCGTTAAGGTTTTTCCTCTAAAGCCAAGAAAAGCAAACACTCAAGCTTCTGATATTTCTTCTTAGGAGGTGGAAGGGTTCCTCGAACCAGGCAGGGTCTTTGAAATAAACATCTAAACTCCAAGACTTAGAAATGTTTGTGAAAAGTCACCTAGAACATAATATTCCCACCTCCGAGGCAAACATTATAGTCCCATCTTCTGGTCTTCATCCTGAAGAAGGCACCGAGAGGACCTCTTGGAACTTCGGCAGGTCTGTCGGCCACTTCAGCCAATGACCAACTAGCAATCTACTAGATCACAGTAACATTCGCTCTCGTCGCTTACTAGATTGTAAGCTCTTGGTCCGTAGGGCTTTCCTTCTTTACCTGCTATAAGTTATATATTCCGTTCACAAAAAAAAAAAGTGGAAAACCAAAAACACAGTAGTGGAAGAGATGGTGAGATCTCTTTTATAACTTTGTAATAAAAAAAAGTGAATATTGAGATTTTTAGTTAAATGAATCCCTTTTATTTATTTATTTTCAATGAATTTTATTTTTATGGATAATTTCCCCATAAATAACAGAAAATCCGATTAAATATATGATTTTTTTTAGTATTTTTTTTTTAATTTCATTTTCTCAAAACTAATGAACAAATTTATTAGATTACAGAAAAATGTAACAAAAAAAAAAAAAAGGAAAATAACTCCGTCCCACATAACCCCTCCCCAATTTATTTTAGTTTTTAACCCTTAATTAAACGTGATACACTTTGAGGATCCCTATGGCGTTGGAAGCAGATAACCCACAAGCTATAGAATGTGGCGGGATTACACAGAACCCCCGTCTTTAAGACCCCCGAGTGCCCCCCCAGTCTTTTATTGCGCCGGAGACTGTAATTATGTCTCCAAGGCAGATGCTGTCTCGCTGCCGATATGAGAACTCGTCCTCTCGATTAACTTCACGACGGATAACATTATTACCGTGCATTCATCCAGATGAAATATACGGATTTTGGAGGCGATAAAAGTCATCTGCGTTCCTGCAGACCCCGGGACCCCGCTCTCTATTTGATTAGAAAAATCTGGTATTTGCATAAAGTTTCATCTATATGTATTCAGCTCCGAAGCGCATGGAAATTGGGCGGAAATAACATTTTTCTCTTCTATTCATGAAAAGCCTAAAAGGGATCTTTTAACCCTAATATTAAAGGAACGTGCCGGGCCGTGAGGAGCTCGCAAAGCCAGTTTTTTTTGTAAAAGTGTTAAACTTTCCTAGGAAAATTTAAAAAATGATTCAAAATATTCGGTAAAAATTTCAACTATATATTTATTTTTAAAAAAAAACCGATATATTTTTTTTATATTATTTTTTATCTAAGATCATTTTGTCCGTTTGCCCAACAATACTTTGGCCGAATCCATATGGTGATACAGCGACACAGGCGGGGTATGGAGGTCGTAAGCTCGGTCCTTCAGATGAAATTTTATCGTTAATGAGGATTATAGCATACAGGCCATTATTTTGGTGCTATTTTTGTTATTATTATTTATTATTTATTATTGGTGCTATTTTTATCTATTATTATGTATTATTTGGTCTGTTATTTTCATGTTTATTATTATTATTTTGGTGCTGGTTATTTTAATATGTTTATATTATTATTAATTTTGGTGCTATTTTTTATTATTTTTATTATTTTATTTGGTGCTGTCATTTTAATGATTTATTATTATTTTGGTGCTGCTATTTAAATATGTATTATTATTATTATTATTTTGGTGATATTTTTTATTATTATTATTATTATTTTGGTGCTGTCATTTTTCATGTTTATTATTATTTTTGGTGCTTTGTTATTTTATTTTGTATATATTATTATTATTTTGGTGCTATTTTTATATTATTATTATTATTATATTATTATTTATTAATTATTGTTGGTGCTGTATTTATGTTTATATATTTTGTGCTGGTATTTTATTTTGTATTATATGTAATTATTTTGGTGCTAATTTTTTTTTTATTATTATATATTTATATTCTGTTGCTGTTGTTTTAAATATTTATTTTAAATTATTATTATTTATTATATATTTATATACACCATCATAGTCCACAGCGCTATACAATGTTCACATTTCTCACTAATCTAAACGCCAAAAAATAAAATAATAATCGCCAAACAAGATCAGGGACTACATGATCTAATATTCCATAAAATGTTACTTTCTGTCTACAATGGAAGCTTTTACCGGCTGCTGACATTTCTTTTAATTGTCTTTTGTTGCTTACTTCAGGTGTTAAGGAGTCGCGTTACACCTTCCAACGTGGCTGCTACCAACGTCTGAGGAATGTGAGGAAGTTTTACTTTGCTGAGAGAGTGGTGGGTAAGTGGAACACCCTCCAAGCAGAAGTGGTAGAGGGTAAAACAGTGAGGGTATTAAACAAGCATGGGATAGACATCCGGCTCCTGAATCTAAGACGAGACCAGCGACTGATTAAGTTTTGAGTCTTTACAGCGGGAGAAACGAGTGACTAGTCGGGGGCCGAATGGGGCCGATCTGCTGGAAACCAATAATGAACAATTTCCGCCGGCAGAAAGACGATTCAAAGGGTTAAAAGCATTTCCAAAGCTAATTATCGAACGTCTCGACAAGTCAATTCCCGCTACCAAGCGATACCTTATTAAACGGGGTGATTTAAAGAGGGTCCGGGGTATTAACCCATTGTGTTATAATACGGGAAGATTTAATGGGATTCGGGTCTGGGAGGAAAGAAACCCGTTAAAATAATTTATACAGATTTAAAAAACAAAGGGAAAATTTACATTTACACATATTTTGGTGATTTATGTGTAAATACCTAAAAATAACTAAATACAATTAAAAAGTGGCTTAAGCGGTGAATTGCCCTCGTTGGGGCAGGGAGGGCAGATATGGTACAGGAGAGACATTCTGGAAAAGGGGGGGCATCAGGGGGAAGAAAGAGGGGCATTAAGGGAGTAAAGAGGGGCATCAGGGGGGGGAGAGAGGCACTGTCCTGAGTGGAAGAATTTTAATTTAAGCAGCAGGAGGAATCTTCTTCACCGAACCAAACCTTTTACTTTAAATTCTGAGTTTAAAAGAATCATTTTGTTCTTGGGTTGGGTTGTTCGACGGCGTGACCCTGGTGTGACCCTGGTGAACCTGGAGTTCCCAGGTATGATTATTTTAATATAATTTTGGGGGGAAAAGGCAATATCTAAATTCTATTAGAAATCTAGAAGCACTTTATCGCCGCCTAGTGGTGCGGTCGTGAATCACAGCTCAAAAAGACACCGAGAGTCACTCTACTGTCTCGAGTTTTATTTTACATTTTTAATTGTTTTAATTCTTTTTTTTTCTATAGCGAGAGAGCTCTGTGAGCAGGAAGTCGCTGTGAGGTGCAGCAGGAAGTGAAGTGCGTGATGAAAAAGCAGATCGGCCCTCATTCGGCCCCCGACGTCTATTCTTCAGTTTCTCCTGCTGTAAAGACTCAAACCTTAATCAGGCGTTGGTCTCGTCTTAGATTCAGGAGCCGTATATCTATCCCATGCATGTTTAATACCCTCTACTACTGGGAGACTGTTCCACTTATCTACCACCCCCCAGTAAAGTAAAATTCATGCAAAACTCTCATGTCTTAGACTTTGCGGTCGTTGGATGCAGTTGGGAAGGTTGGGGAACAATCTCTTAATCTACTCTGTATACCGGGAGTTGGAGCAAAAGATAAATGACTCCTGTCAGTTCACGCCGGCGACCGAAGCTCAATAAAAACTACGAAAGGGGAATCGCGTTATTTATACACTTTAAACAATATGGACGGAAAAGCCTTCAGACAACGGGCTGCGTTGGAAACAGAATCTCGGCCCGCGGCGGCCCTTCCAACCACTCGCAACAAAAGCTCTAAAGAGGAGGAGGAATAAACTCTCGCCACCCTTGTTAAAGCAGCGGCTTTGAGTCTTTACAGCAGGAGAAACGGGTAGGCTAGACGGGGGCCGGATGGGGGCCGATCTGCCCACCATGTATATGTTTGTTCAACTGAGCAGCTCTGGGCAGCGAATAAAGCAGCCAAAAAAACAATGTTTTCCAATGTATTATTTTGGATTCGCTATTAAGGTTTATCCGCTGGGCAGACGCGTTTCACAATGGCCGGCGCGGCTCTTTATATCATAATCATCAGTCTGTAACAAATGATGGAATATAATTATAGCTTGTTACGTGTAGCCTGTAATTGGGGCTCGTTAACAGGGCGGGTGGATATCGCTAATTAATGTTTGCTGTGAGACACATGTCCCCCCCGGGGAGCAGGATAATAAATGACACAGGGTGCAGGGAGTTCGAAATCGGCATCTGCCGGTATCCTACTTAGCCCCTCCCACATCCCATCCCGACGGAATCGTTTCATTGCGTATCGGACAATAAACGACCGGCTTTACTATCCTTTTCATTAATGAAATCAGCTGCCTAAATTGTATCAAAAACATGAAAATGGGATCTGGCTTCGCACAGGTAGGACGTTTTTTTTTTTAAATTTTGGAACTAATGGAATATATCCGCCATTTTTTTTATCTTTTTTTTTTTTTATGTATAATGGAAGCAATGGAATATATTATTTATTTCATTATTTATTTACAGACCATCCGACTACAGAAATACGAGAACCCGGCACTCCTGTTGCATTCATTTATAGGAGGATTTTTTGAAATTTTTATTTGAGAAAATGTATAAGTAAGGATCGACACAGCTGAATATAAGGAGGAATATCATTCAGAATATGCGATCTTCACAATCGGTGACCAGCAACGGCAGGTTAAGAATTTCTTGCGTCCCGTGCATCACGTTGGCATTAAAAGGCACTTCGGATGAAATATTAATACTGTTTTTTGTTGTCCCTTTGCATTCAGTTAACAGTTCCCCCCTCCCCCACAAAAAAAAAGAAACTGTGCAATTCTTCTCATTTGATATGACAAAGAAATCTGAAAAATGATGTTGCCTATGAGATCGGAGACACAAAACCCCCCCCAAAAAACAATCGGCCAACTCGAAAAAGACGACGTAGATCATCGAAATCATTTCCAGCGAAGTAAGACTCCAAGTCTGAGGAGTTCAGTCCACCTGAAGCCCACTGTGTCCATTCCAAGGTTTTCTGGAAGAAACAAGCCTAAGCAAAGAACCCCCCCCCCCCAACACACAAAACTACTTTATTTCAGAGTAAAAATCCCATCGATAAAATTTTGTTTTTTTTAAAAAGTGCACTTAAAAAACAAAAAAATCTAATAATGGATCGTCAATGGATTTGAGGTGAAAAAAACTGCGAAAAAAACACTGAAAAATTAACAGCACCCTCAAGACCCAGGAAAAAAAAAAAATCCTAGCCTTTTTATTGATGGTGGGGTAAATACGTTTCTTTGGAGGAACGTTGCTAATCCTTCAGCGCAGGGAGAAGATCCTCGGTAGTCTCTGCGCCGGGGTGGGAGATGCTACCAGGAGATTTTTGATGGCACAACAGATGAAGAACATAAAAAAAAAAACCCACCGGCGGTGGAATCCACAGCGTGACGAGCGGGAAATCTTTGGTTTTTCCAGTTTTCAACGACACGAGAAAAAAAAAACAAAGTTGAAGGAAACAGAAAATGTTTTTTGATTTTTTGGAGCAAGTTCAGGGAACGTCCTTCGGGGCTTTCTGCCGAGTTCCTCGAGCCGTTGCTCCTCCTACTGAAGAGAGGGGACTTCCGGGAAGCGGGGCGCCGGCGGCCCGGAACAGAGATGGACCTCACGTGCGGAATCTTGTGCTTTTCTCTGAGCCGACGTCCGCCGTGATGTTGGTGTACAGGGGGTGAAGGTCTTTGGACACGAGCGTATACTGGAGGGAGTTCATGCCGTCTTGCTTCCACGTCCGTCGGGTCTTTGCCAAAAGATTAAACCTAAAAAAAGAAAGAAAGAAAAAAAAAAAAAAAAAAACAGGCATAACTTTTGGCACCACAAACAGACGGGGCTACTGTATGAAAGCAAGAAGGGTCACCGGGTTTGAGGAACGGAGATTATGAGCCGTAACAAGTATAACGAGATTCATCTTTCATTTTGTTCTAGAAGCCACACAGGACGGCCACTCGACTGTTAATTTATAGAGCGTAACGGTGAATGTTTTTCCGCCAGACCTTCGTTAGTAGAAAACAAAACCCCTACATACACAGAATGTGCAGCTGTCGAAAACCATTGTATCGTGCAAAAAAAAAAAAGTCTCCTTTTGAAAACACAAAGAAAAAAAAAACCCCCCCCAAAAAACCATACTTGACATTTTTTGTTTTAAAAATGGAATATTAAAAAAAAAAAGGAGACTTCTCTTAAAAACACACTGGGGGGCAAAAAGAAAAACCAGTATGCACCAGGTATATCTAGCAGGCGACGTGACAAATGATTTCCCACCTTAACGGAAACAAGCGACGGGGAGGGGGGGATTTTATGACAAACTGGGAAAACACGGTTAAGTTTATAATCCTAAATACAACATTTTTCCGGAGTAGAGTAAAAACCTGCGAGCGGACGGATTTTTGGAGGGGGGGCGCAGTTAATACGGGGATGTTAATACGTGTTGGAATGTCAGGTGACCCTGCCAGGGGGGTTAGAAGAAGCGAGAAGCAGGCGCCTGAGCTGCCCAGGCCAGGAGAAAAGCAACACAAAGCCCCCAATCCCCGCAGGGACCCCAAATTATATCGATGTCACGGCCCATAAACCGTATGCCCGACAAGTCTGTAGTTGGGTCGCTACAGCAAAACATCTAATTTTCCTTCTTTTCGCTTATAACCGAGAAGCACTGAACGTGTTCTTTTATCTTGAGCTATACATTTGCTTTAAGCGCTGGGTATTTTTTACCAAGCTTCCGTGCTGCGGGAAACGCGTCCCTTTTAGAACCTGTTTCTAAAAGTCTTAAGACTTGGCTGTGAGATTTCTTTTTTAGTGCGGGACGAGGAGCTCGGAAGACGCTGGCAAAGAACGTGTTGAAAAGGGAAAGACGTTGAGGAACAAGGCTTAATGTGCAATTTATTATGCGTGTCGCTCTAGAGACATTTTGGCCGGGCTTGCTGGATGTCGTCGTTATTGTTCCTGTCCTAGAGGTGTAGCGCCTGACACTTGTACCGCAAAACAATCCAAATGGCAGTAAAAACTACGGGAGGAGCGACAGGGCTGCAGAAAAAAAATTTCTGGTGCTGTTTGCCGAGCCGAGGGCGCAGAAGCATCGGCCAAGTGCAAGTGGTGCTTCAATAACCCGCCAAGGTGCCAAAAGGGTTAATCCTGCCACTGCCGAACACATTAGATCATAACCATCTAAACCGGGTCACTTCCTCGTACAGATCCCCTTACGCCACCGTGCAATAAGGGATCTTAATGAATGTTGGGCAATGTCACCTAAGTGCGGAAGTTATGAAATTTTATGGAAAAGAAAGAAACAGAAAGCCGCGCCCCTTTGGGAATTACAGGTGCCCAGTGGGACCATTCACGGTTTCACTGACAGACAGACAGCTATACACGCGATCGAGAAGCCGCATTCGAGCTTCGGAATTGGACGTTTTGTAACGAAACAAAAAAAGTTCTTCTCACCGTCTGGGGTTCTGCTCGTTCCCCTTGTCCAGTCCGTGTTTAATCATTTTATATCGGCCGTATCGGACCGGAGGCCGGGATATTAACATGCCGCCGAGCGAGACTCTGTGGGAGGAGAACACGGGTGTTAAAGCCTAGCGACGGACGTGTAATTAGGAGACGAGGTGTGGGCCGGGTTATTACCTGATTGCGATGTCGTCGTCTTCTCCCCCCCAGCCCCAGTAGTTGTTGGGAAATCCGTTGATCTTCATGTACTGCTCGGGGGTCAGGGCAGAGACGCCGCCGAAATAGGACTTGTAAGGCAACCTGCAACAGCAAACGCAAAAGGTTTCAGGCTTGGAGGCGACGTCGCCAGAGACCAGCGGAGGACGGTCCTGTCCGCGCTCGCTCCGACGTTACCTCTATGGCTACATGAAGTGGTTTACATGTTCAGGGCGAGGTAATGCGAGTGGGGATGTTTGGAGTAAAAGGTCACGTACTTGTATCCGAACTTGTCCATGGCGATCGAGGCGTGTTTGGGGTGCTTGTCACAGGTATAGAGGTTATGATCATCCTCGGGAATAAGGTCCACGTCGTGGAAGAACATGCAGTCCCAGTCCTCGTCCTTCATGGCTTCTTTGAAGCCCACGTTTAGTAGTTTTGCGCGGTTGAACGTGCTGTTACCGGCCTGAAAAGAGAACGCCAGGTCTGGTCAGCCATTCCCAGAAAAGGCTTCACGCCAGGACTTTAAAAGCCCAGGTGACCGGTGGCCATTAAAAATATATAAAAAATGTTTTACTAAATTCCAAAACTCTTACACCAATGACTTTCTACCTAGCGTGGAGCAGCTGACCCGTGAGAGTAGGCCGAGCGATTCCGGCACTCGCCGACACCGGGCAGCCTGTCTTTACCTGGTGGATTATGTAGATCCCGTAGTTGAGTTGCTGCCGCTGCAGGAAGGGGTGCAGGTAATATAACAGGTACTTAAGGTGCTGCTCGCGGTTTCGGTGAGGTATGATGACCGCGGTTTTGTGGTTGGACTCGCAGTCCGGGGGTCTGTAACGGCCGCCCTTGGTCACGTAGGGATTTTTGTGAATAATGTCCTCCAGCGCCAAGTTCTCCGGCAGGTTGACCCGGATGGGTCCTCCTAAAAACATAAAAAAACGGAACGTCACCACGGAAACAAATTCAATATGGAAAGTTCCTTCAACGGCTTTGTGGACACATCTGCCGTGGGGGATTTAATCAACTAACGCTGTCTATGTGGGACAGGACCCTTAACTCGCTTTAGATTGTAAGCTCATCATCATACAAAGATATCGTTCTAATCTATGGTCCTTATATTAATAAACGTAAGGAGTCGGCCTGCTAAATCTTATCGGAATATACAACGGGGAAAGCATGCCGAGATTATGGTTGCTGCCTTGGGAATGGGGGTCCCGGGAAAAGTTCTGCCGCGGTATAGGAGGAATAATAAACTCTGCGTATCCCACCCAGAATGTCGTTAACGGGGGGATAGCAAGAGGAACCGTTTATCGGAAGGAAATCGTAGCCTTTCACCCAGTGCCGAGCGCGATCAGATAACGCTGTAGGCTCGACATTTCGAGAAACGCGTGGCGTGGTTTGGAAACCGGTTGTAAAACAAAGAGAACGGAACTAGAACGACATCCGACGTCACAGCAGAAGCATTTCTCAATAGCACCTTCCCCGTGACTCAAACAAGATTAAGAGATGGATCGATCTCACGCCCGCGTTTAGAGTTCACCCCCCACCTCCGTAAGATAAGATCGTAAAACTCTCTCCCTTCTCCTTTTCCACGACCTTATTCAAGGCACTAGACATACACACACCCACCCAATGCCACACTGACACACACACAGTTTTAGGGACTACGTGCCCTCTCTCGGTGTCCGAAGCCCCCTTTCTGCACCGGGCATGACCTGCGGCAGACTGACGGTGGGTCGGCAGGTATATTTATACGTATATAACGTATACACGGCTCTATGCGTTTGTAAGAGACAACGGCCTGAATCTGAACTATCGAGGCCGGCTTCAGTGATTCTCTCAACCTTTTCTGGCCTTGGAGAAATAAGGCAGGTGCTGTTATGTTTCTACTTGTAACGAGCTATCAATATTTTTCTGCAGAAAATAAATGGAACGCCTCCCAGCAGAAGTGGTAGAGGGTAACACAGTGAGGGAAAGACATACGGGTCCTGAATCTAAGACGAGACCGACGACTGATTGAGGACTGAGGTCTTTACAGCGGGAGAGACGGGGTGAGTGGATGTAAGCGATGTTCGAGTTTAATCCCCTCTGCTTATTCTAGCGAAGGTTTTCTTGTTAATATTTCCGGAGCATTGATCGGGAAGTGAAGCGTAATGTTTAGAGGCGGCCCCCGTGGGCTCTAATTATCTCCTCGCCATCACATAATCGCATCATAGAACAAAAATAACACAATAACTAAAACATTAATCAGAATTAGCAACGAGCTCATAGGAACAAAAGCCAACGACGCCGGCGGCTCGTCAATAGACTGGAGATCTGCGGGGAATTACAGGAAGCAGAACACAAAGTGGGTCAACCTCCAAACAGCGACCCACTCAACGCGTCTGTCCCCCCCGGACAGTCCTCGTCTTAGATTCAGGAGCTGTATGTCCATCCCATGTGTTTTTAATCCCCTCACTGTATTACCCTCTACCGCTTCTGCCGGGAGGCTGCTCCACTTATCTACCACCCTCTCAGTAGCCTTAATCAGTTGTTGGTCTCGCCTAAGATTCGGGAGCCGTTTGCCGATTCCTGATTCCATGCATGTTTACCCATTACCATTACCAGAAATTATCTTTTTTAACTGCAGAATTGCCCCGTTGTGGCTTCGTATTTGGACGCGCGTTGTATGACCTCACTGTGCTCGCCGCGACCTACGCAACATTCGATGCTGAAGGGGCGCGCCGTTTACCTGGCATGTACCTACCTCTACCGATGACCGAAAATATAATAATAATAATATAACCTTTAACATTTCCGAGGTTCAGGGACTGTCGCAAAGAAACAAAGGCATGGTTGTAGTTTCTCTGACGGATGGCAGATTAAACGGCAATTTGTTGCCAGGTTGGAGAACTGTATGCAATTGTTTAGGAAGCAGGAGGCGCGGGGAAGCGTTAATGTATTACACAAGTGAAAACTGACTCTGTGTCGCTCCTGTTTCTATAAGGGAGGTAGATAAGCGGAACAGCCTCCCAGCAGAAGTGGTAGAGGGTAATACAGTGAGGGTATTAAACAAGCATGGGATAGACATACGGCTCCTGAATCTAAGACGAGACCGACGACTGATTAAGGTTTGAGTCTTTACAGCAGGAGAAACGGGCGACTAGACGGGGGCCGGATGAAAAACACGCATCAGACGGGACCTACATGCACATTACATGTTTATACACGCAGAGAAAGACGGGAGACAGAACAACGCAGAAGCTTCCGGCGTTGGCAAAGAAATCATATTTACCAATGAAGGGGGACGTCTCCGGGCAGTACGGCAAATCCTCCGCCGGCACGGCCGGCTTGGCTATCAGACTCAGGTTGGCGTAGACATCTCCGGGAAACGAGTAATTGTGGGGAGGAAAAACCACCACCGAGTTGGGTTTGTAAAAAATACCAAAGAAGTAGGCCATTCGCTTTCGGTATCCCTCGCGGTACAGCAACGCCATGACCACCAGCTGGACGCACAGGAAGAGGAGCAGGTAGCGACCCTTGGCGATGGCCATTTTTTTGGGGGGTGGGGGGGGTTCCAAAATCACAAAAAATTAATTTGAGACGGTTTAAAGTAAAAAATCTGTAAAAAAAAAAAAGTTTACATCATTCTAGCTTCTCTCTCGATGGTTCCTCTCGCACGAAAGCGGCTGCCGCATTCTGAGAGCCGGAGGATCCAGAAGAACGCCGGTCGGGAGGAGGGGAGGCAGCGCTGGGTAAGGCACATGCGGCACTCGCTCGCTGGTTCCGGGGCTCCCCTGCCGGCTGTTCCCTCGAGGAGCTCGAGGCGCGGGTGAAGTCCCTACGAGGCGGAGGTCCTCTGCCTGCAACTGAACGAGAAGAAGCAGATTCAGTGAGGATTTATGACATCACTACGATCCGATGCCAGCTGTCACGCCCCGCAGACTCCACGCAGGGTAATGATGCAAGATAGCAATCGCCGTACGCTCTCCGACGGGAATATATAGACTTTACGCACATCCTTAGATTGTAAGCTCTTGAGCCCTCCTGCCGGGAAGTTTGTGTAAAAGTGCCCGTGAGGCTAGCTGGCAGCTCACGAGCCGGGTTCTCACCTCCCGATTCGGTCTGTGTGTGTTTGTGTGTTAATGTATATTTGTTACTTAAGGGTTAACCGCCCCGTTTACATTGTACAGCGCTGCGGAACTTGTTGGCGCTTAATAAAATATTTAATAAAAACATATATAAAGGGAAGGGTGAATTAAAATGAGCCTACAATCCAGAAAAAAACAAAAAAAAACAAAAAACAAAAAAAAGAAAGAAATTTTAAAACAACCCCAGGGGTTAAAAAAAAAAAAAACATTAAAGCAACCTTCACTCCCCTCTTTCGCAATCATAAACCAGGTTATGGCAGAGATGACATTTTTTGGCCTGAAAATAACAAAAAAAAAAATATACATAATATATAATTTATTTAAAAAAAGTGAAAACTATTATTGGTTCGAGTGATCGGCTAATGTACTGAAAATGGGGGGCAAATAAGAAGATGAGGCGAACGCGTGCAAATTAGCCATGTTTGAAATAAAGTGCAATATGTGAATAAAAACCAAACTAAGAATAATCTCATTAATAATCAAAAGAGCGGAATTTACCAAATCCAGCGTAATAGTTTGCAAATTGCTAAAATACGTTAATTACCTGCGAAAAGGTAAAATGACAGAAGGATTACGGGGAGTGGATATCCCCCCCCCCCTATTTGTAACAAGGAAAGCACAGCCGGCAGGGTTGTCCTATTATCTCCAAAAAGGAACAAAAAAAACCCAGAAAAACAAACAAAAAAACAGGAAAAAAAGTTCGTAGTTTTCTGGTTTTCCAGCTAATTATTTCCCAAGTCCAATCGAAACCACAAGCGACGTAAAGGAACGTTTGCATTTTTACCCCAATCTCAGGGTGAAGGGGCAGATTCTCGGGGGTCGCACAGTCTGAATCTGACTCCCTCCATTTCTCCCTCCCCACTGCGATCATATAAAAAGACTCCCCAATCGGTGCTTTTTCTCCCAGTGATGTCCCTGCTTGACCGCAGGTGACCCGAGCGTTTCTTTCAATAATGGCGCGTCGCGGCATGGAATTCTCACGGCAGGCTACGAAAGGGTTAATAATGGAGGGCCCGGCCGGTGTAGAAAGTCCCCCGGTACTTACCGGCTCCTCCCGTGACTCGGAGCGGCAGCTCTTGTGCTCTCGTCCGTCTCCGGGGAAATCCTGGCCGGAGTAACGGGTTCCTGGTCAGTAAATCTCACCTAAACCTACAGAGGAGTGCGTGAGAAACACCGCCTCCCTACAAGCTCACCCCACCCCATCCCATATTTACTAAAAGCGTGGATAAGTCCTGCCCCCCCCCCATAGAATCAGGGGAGGAATCAACAGATCAATACAAAGAACATGATAACCGGCACTAAATGCTTTTACATCTAAACAAGAGACTTGTGTGGCGTTGACAAGTGATGGGGGGGTTGTTTGTACTTTCGCGTGGGTCCCGGGGGTAACAGCAGCTCTTGCGCTGCGAGGAGAGTCCTGTCCGTCATCAGAGACGTACATTAAAAAGCATCGTCCGGCGCCGCCATTCACGGACCGCTATCTGCTCCGGCATGGGGTCCTTTACTCATCCGGTCGTTACCGAGCGCTGACCGCCGTATTCCGATACCTCGTGAGCCAGCGTGCGGCTTAAAATGCAAGCTGTTAACCCTTTGTTGGAAGATGGCTGCTGTCAGTAAAGGTTCGGGGGGGTTAAGTATTGCGTTCGTTGCGGAAGGCGGGAGGCCGCTCTGTAGCGTAAAAACCTTTGGCTCTTCGATATTAACCTCGGCTGCTGGAATAGAAGGGGTTGCTCCATTTCTTTCTTATCGTCGCCCGGTTCGAATTACACCTCTTTGGCCAAAACAGCGCGATCCGGATCCTTGCGCAACTTCAGATCAGGTGTGAGGATTAGTTTTCGGGGGGGGGGGGCGCAGGTGTAATATATATATAGACATCCGATATGTAATAACCTGGAATGTTTACAGTAAGGAACACGGATATCATCAGAAAGGTCACATCAACAACTATTCATTATTAATCACATGTGAAAAAGGTTTTCAGACCTGTACCGAGAGGGCAGTAGATTAGTGGAACAGCCTCCCAGAAGAAGTGGTAGAGGGTAATACAGTGAGGGTATTAAACATGGGATAGACATACGGCTCCTGAATCTAAGACGAGACCAACGACTGATTAAGGTTTGAGTCTTTACAGAAGGAGAAACGGATGACTAGACGGGGGCCGGATGGGGCCGATCTGCCGGCAGATTCTATGTTTCTATGAAATAGGTCCTCTTGTCTTTGCCACAGGTTGCATTGTATGGATGCAGGTGGAACGGCCCTACAGCGGAGCAACCAACGGTCTCAAGAGCATCCCCAGGTGCAGCCAGTAAAACCCGCTGGAGGGGATGGGGTTAATTTATTCCTTAAGGATTAAAAGAAAATCCCCCAATCTGTTGCAATGCAGCACATGGAGCCGGGAGAAGAGGGGAGAAGCTGCAGGTGAGATCAGGAGACCTCGTGCCAAGATCCCCGAGGTCTCAACCCACTGGCTTCCATTGATTAGAAGCCCTATCGTGACCCCAGATGACCCCGACACGGGCGTTATAGGAGCCGGCGTGGTGGCTCTGTGCTGTCATTTTTATACGGTTGGCCCCCGAGCGGGACATCTGGAGGTCCTGAGACAGATGCTTCCATCTCCAGCGAGATTACGGAGATGTCGGATGGATTAGGGGTACGAGGCACGGCCGGCGCTGGATTTTGTATGATGCGGATAAGACGGCCGAGGGGCGTTTAGTTCATACAGGTCCGGGGCTGTCGGGTCAATCGCTGCGGCTCGGACTTAAAAGCCAGGTGGCCGGATTCAGGAGCGGATACACCCGATCCCACCCCAACGCAAAAGCCTTCTAAGGCTCCTTCTTATCAGATCCTCCACCTTCTGTTAATGATACCCATTCCCTTGAGCCGGCGAAATAACAGAGCTGCCGGAACCTGAATCTCCAATTACGTCAAATAACTCAAAGCTTTCTTCCCCGGGGCAAAGAAGAGACATCCGAGTCTTCCCCACGAACTGCGCCAGGACCACCCAAAACGCCAAAGCACCTTTCCACGCCTGCGGACCGCTTGCCCAGCTCCACTAAGCTTGGCGTCGGCTGCCTTTGATTCGCTGATTCACTAAGAAGTCCACCGGCTTGGTTTCCCATCGCGGAGTCCTTCTTGCGGACGTTGTCTCGAGGTCCTAAATAAACCCGGGGGTTCCCCCCCCCCGAGCTGTAAAGCCCCTTTCGCGCAGCTCGGTAGTCTTCGGGGCGATAAATAGAGGTCGACGTCTCACGCGTGAAACATTAACAAGCAGGACACCGAGATAACGCAGCCGAAAAGCACGACAGACCGATAAATAAACGGTCACGCGATAATAAAACCTTTTCGCCACAGGCGAGTCGTACTGGCGATGACAGCGGGGGTTAGCGTGTGTGCGTGCGCGGTGTGATATATATAGAATATATATATAATATATGTATTCTAATCATCTGGACCCCAAGTTCCTTAACATTCTGAAACTCCAGGTTTCTCTGCGCACCGCTGAAAGCTGTAAACGTTGACATTATTTTACGTGAAGCCGTGTGCATGCGCTGGCCCGCGCGGCATATTAAGTCCCCGGGAGCAGTTTAATCCAGAGGCGTTAAGACTCGGCACCCGGCAGCGTATATTTCAGAAAGATTCCCCGGATTAACGTATCGGCTGATGATACGACGTATCGCAAGTAATGATACATAGCGATCGCCATAGCAACCAAAGGACTGTTCCGCCTGATCGGACCATGCTTTTAATAAGGTTGTTTTCTTAAGCTCGTGTCCCTGTCCATCGAGGGCCGATATAACAGACATCGCACGGATAGGGCATTCGGGTCTTTCTTGTCGGTGGGCCCACGATGGGGGGGGCGCTATAAATTCTGAAAGACGAACCGAAATCGGCGAACGTTACCGGGACAGCAGACGGAGATATCCAGAGGGGTCTCTGAGTTCACCGGTTACACTGGAAACCTGGCCGGGTTCCCGAGACGACAAGCACTCGACAGGAAATCAATCGACACGCCGGTCACGATCTACAGACTGTCAATCACAGCCAATCCATCAGCGTTTGATAAGCAGACACGCGGGGGGTAATTCATTCACGATGAATCGACGCATATCCGTGTAAATGAATGAGCGAACTTTCCCTAAAAACACAGAGCACCGCTTAGAATGCCGCCCCCTTCAGCGGATTCCATGAGAGTAAAAGCAACGCTACGGGAGGGATTTATTAAGCCACGCCGGCTGACGATGTCTCGGGGTATATCTGGTATTTAAGGGCAGCGTTAGGGTGTCAGTAATAACAGGACACGGGAGCCCAATGGAGGGTCCTGACCGGGGTCCTACCGTAAAAGAACAATCTGGACCTAAAATACGTAACGTTGCGGACCGCCGCCGATCACGCTCCCTACCCGGCTGTATTCAGGTAAAACCGGCGTGGCGCGCGGAGAACCGGCTACAGTACAACGCTCGCCTAGTATTTTCTGGGAGAGTCCACGAGACTCGCTTAGAACGTTGGACTCCCCGAGACTTCATCCCCCGTTTGCGAAGTACAATCGAGGAGAGCCGATGTACCGGAAACCATATCTACATGCAAAGCGGGGAGTCCAACCGTAGCCACGGAAACTCTAAGGGGGGGGGGGTGGAGCGAAGCGTCGGGAAAAGATGCTGCCGCCGGCGCTCTCGTTTAGAACCGCGTCTCCGGGGCACAAAACGTGACAATCGCTCGCTATTTGACTTTGAGGCGTTTCATTGACTTTTCTTCGCATTCCTCTCCCTCTTCACACCTCTTTTTTTTTTCCTTCTTCTTCAGAATTCTTCCGAAAAAAGGTCCTCTTATCACGGCGGGGAGGGCGCGGCGCCATGAAAAGCGATCGCCAAACACTTTATTTTGAGAAGAAAGAAAGTCAAACACGCGCTTTGAAAGGACGGCCGATCAGCAAGAATTTTCTCTATTCCCTGACATTTTAACAACGGAAGAATAACGCCTCGTCTTATTATATTTATTCGAGTTATTTAACGACTGCCCCCCCCGCCGTCACTTTTTTTTCCTAGATCGAAGAAGCGCAGTTGGCAAAGTTCCGGCTGCTCTTGGCCGCGCTCCATTTTTACGAGCGCCTCTTAAAAGTCTCACGGTCGGGGCAGCAGGCAGAACCGTTAACTCAATGTTGCTTGTTTTCTTTAGGCCCGGCGGCTCGATGACCGACGGGCGCTCTGAAATAACGGTCACCGTTCACAACGCGCTCACTCAGGCACAAACTCAGGTACCCCCCCCTCCATTGCTTTAAGCAGGGAAGCTGAAGCTGCAGAGCTTTAGCTTCTACTTCAGCTAAGTGCCCCGCCCCCTGCCTTTAGTTGTTGTTGAAGAACGCATATCACAGGGTACTCTAATAGGCATGCGTTTAGCGGGGTCGTCGGGCGACTGCCCCTTTAAGATGACGGCCGACAGACTCGCGGTTACGAGAGGAAGCAGGAACAAAAAGGGTCAAACCACAAACAAATAACGACTTGGCTCCGAACACGGGGTTAATAATTACCCCGACCCATAGAACGGTAAATACGCAAAATAATGAGAGATGGAAAATTCCCCCCAGGGGCGTTCTCGCCTTCACATGGTAATTATTTAGTAGTTTCTTAGATCGCCTTAATCGCAGATTTCAGCCCAAAATGCGTGGAATTGTGAAGATTCCACCCGAGCGGCACGTCAGACAGGGCTGAAGGACGGCGGGAAACGCGTCGGACGGCTCAGACCCGCCATAAAATCCTTAACTTAAAACGTGTCCCCTCTCAGAAAGTGTGTAGACACCCCCCCCCCAACCCCAACCAACACGGGAGCAGCAGACCCCCAAACTGGGAAAAACAGGGGGCAACACACAGAACCCCCTCACAGATCCAGACAGGGGGCTACACAGACTCCCCCCCCTCAGACCCAGACAGGGGGCAACACACAGAACCCCCCTCACAGATCCAGACAGGGGGCTACACACAGACTCCCCCGCCTCCAGACGGCAAGACGAGGGGGCAAAACACAGAACCCCCTCACAGGATCCCAGACTGGGGGCAACACACAGAACCCTCCCTTTCAAAAGATCCTAGACAGGCGGGGGCAACACACAGACACCACCCCTCAACAGATCAGACAGGGGGCTACACAAGACTGAACCCCCCTCAGCAGATCCTCAGATTCTAGGGGGTCTACACACAGAACACCCCCCTCTCACAGATCCGGACAGGGGGCAACACACAGAACCCCCCTCACAGATCCAGACAGGGGGCTACACACAGAACCCCCCCCCTCAGACCCAGACAGGGGGCAACACATTGACTCCCCCTTCCCGACCCAGACAGGGGGGGAAACATTATGACTCCCCCCCCCCCATAGGCCGTACACAGCGTATAACACACACTTCCCTGGAAACACTTACGTTGTGTGCGGCCCGTTATGTCAGGGTGTTTCCGTTCCCTCGGACCTGTCCAGCATCCCAGCTCCCAGGCCGTCCCAGCACGGGGAGGAGGGATTGGAGGGAGGGGGTCACGTGAGCAGGGTCAGTGGTCTCTGATGGGCGGATTAAACAGCGGGTGAGGGAATGGGGGGGGGTCCTGGATCACATGCTCAGGGGCGGACCGCACTGGCACGCGCCCTCCCTAGCTGAGCACGTGACATCTATCCGTTTCTCTTTCGGGTGGGCTCGCGCTCCTTCGCCTAGCAAGCACGCGCTCGTCACCTGATTGGCCAGGAGCGCGCTCCCTCGTCGCGCATGCTCAGTCTCAGGCAGCATCCAGAGGTTGCTGTGGCAACGAAATTAAAGGGAAATGGGTGGTCTGTAAAGATGTCTGGGAACTGTCAGCCCCGGTAACCCCCTCACAGGGCATTAGTACCAGGAAATTAGCTGGACCCCCATTAAATAGTCGATTATTTCAGAACACGAGGGCCGTGGATAATATTTATCCGGTAGAGACCTTTTATTGCGTCAATATATCAGTGTATGTAGTCATATGAGATCACGGGACCTCAGAAGTCTCTTCTACAGATGGACAAAACCTCAGCAGTCGCAACAGCTAATGCAGCGCTTCCTATCCTTTAAAATGCTGGCCCAACAAAAAGCATCAGCTTCCTCTATTATGTGTGTTGACGTACCTCCCAAGTCCCCTGTTCAGGAGGGGCAGTCCCTCTTTGCAGCCCTCTGTGCCCGTCTTACCTCCTCTGTACCCTCTTTCCTCCCCTTTTGTTTTGTGATTTGAAATCCAGAAGTCGCAGGGACAATAAGTCTGTTACCTGGCCCCAAACCAATGCACTGAGCCCTTTTCACGAGCAAGCTAAACATCAACAGACCATAAAATCATTTATATGACCTCATAAACCCGACGCTTTCTTATCTCCCCCTCATTTCCTTAAGTAAATAGTTTTTTTCTCTTTAAATTGGAAACACCGCCAGATCGCTCACATACGTATCGATTTGATTTCATTGTATTTATTTCTTTTTTAGACTAGAAAGAAAGTATGACATCATAGCCTCGGGCCGGTGACCTAAGGAGTGAAGGCTACAGTAACCAAAAGACGCTCAACTTTCTGATGATTGGGGCGTCTTCACCTTTAGTTTTTTGTTGTCCACAATTCTTATGTCTTGTTTTTGTTTTGTTTCAATTTTTGTTGTTTTTTTTTCTCCTTTTCACTGTTTTTCTCCTCAATTTGCACGTAAAGGGACGCTCTCGCCATCATATGAACTTTAATGCATAGATCCTACTGGGAATGCTCAGGTTTTGCTTCTGAGTCCCCCAATCTCGGTGAAGGGGCAGATTCTCGGGGTCACACAGTCTGGAAGTGACTCCCTCCTATTCTACCCCCCCCGTTGTCATCATATATAAGTCTCCCAGTGGGTGCTTTGGCTCCAAGTATGTCATGGCTGATGTCCCTGCTTGAATGCAGGTCATACCTGGTAACGCGTGAGCTCCGGCTACCCGGCACCTACCCTTGAGGAGCGTGACCCGCTGACGGGTGGTGCCGCTGAGATCGTGGAAAACCCCCTTTTAAAGGAGAAATGGCGGGGACGGGGCGTGTTGGTACCCCGCGACCCGGAGGGTTCAGGTGTTGACCCAGAGAACTTTCGTTTTTCCTGGAGTTCTCCGGGCCAAACCCAGAGAGTTAACAGGTATGATGCAGGTTACTCAAGTTACTCTGTATTTGCCCCTTTTTCCCTGCCCCCTGGTCCATGGCTCGCAGGAAGCGCGGTTGGCTGAACGCGTCTCCTGGTTGGCATAGCGCATGCTCTTCGTATTCATTGCCAGCCAGGATTCCTGGAGGGTCTAACAAGATCCTCCACGCAGAAAGTGCCCCCATTGAAGTCAAAGGGAGCACTTTTCCTGCTGCTGGGATGAAAGAACCTGGGAGGGGAGGGCAGTACACATCAGTTCTTGAGCTGCAGCTTCTCCTAAAGAAATTGTATTTATTTATTTCACATATAGGTTGAAGAATGCATGTTAAAGTGCGTGGGGCAGTTTGGGACAATAGACTGTCCCTGTAATGGACTATAAAATAATCTCCTGGACTACAAGGGCTCTTTTGTAAAGCAATTAGTGTCGCACTAATTACGTTATTACACCAAATTATGTTAATTACAAAGTCATAGAGGATATTTTCCCTCATTATAAGGGAGTTGCCTTTAAACTGGACAGTGACTGCCATAAGGTTAGTAAATTAGGTGGCTTTCCAGGAATCCCCCATATTTAACCATACAGCATACAGAGCCAGCTTGGCCATTTCTACAGCAGAAGCTCATTAGTGTAATGAATGCACAATGAAGCCGCTGACGACGCGAACTCCTGCGTTAGTGAATAAATGTCTATGTGTTTGGACACTTAAGTTTGTGATTTTATTGCCACTTTGGTTAAGATAAACAATCTCAAGAGGCAGATACTTTCTGAGTGTTAGTATATGTATAAGGAGGGCCCCCTGGGACTGGTTGTGTATTGGCCCCAGCAGCTGCCAGTCCGACCCCCAAGAACCTTGGGACGCTCCTCGCTCGATTGTACAGCGCTGCGGAATATGACAGAGCTTTATGAAAATAGCGCCTTTAATTATTGTGGATAATTTATATATTTATATCATTTTAAAAGGACAGAAGTAAACTAATGTTAGGGGGCCATAGCAGCGTCGTGAATGAGACATCAGGGAACGAATGCTACAGAGGGGAGACTGCTTACCCCATCAGCACTTGGGGGGTTAACAGATCTACCAATGAGACCTAAATTTATCTTTCCTTTAATGTGTTAAATATCGGACCTAAAATAACGGTCAAGGCCATCTGGCAAATGCCTGGCGGCCCGCTGGCCATCAGCGCCCCACACTTGCCCGATCTGCCGCTCCAGCTGCTTGGATATGCCCGGCCACATCAGGTGGCCACTGGACTTGTAGCGGCAGGGCCGCCTTGTGATCGCTGGCCCTGCTCCAAGCTGCACGTATCGCCACAAGGCCACGGACAGATGGGACGACCAGTTAAAATGCTATGTTTTGGACATAAATCACGGAATGACACCCCACGCCCTGCGATGAAGCTGCAGCTCGGTGGGGGGGGGTAAAGCAAGCGACGGTAAGCAAACAAAGGTTTCTAAAGAGCCGTAGAGCTGAATAGAATTCTAAAGAGCTGGTCCTCCCTCGCAATACACAAGCTGTGTTTAGATTGTATTTATACGGATATTTGGAAACCTGTTGAACCAGGCAGATGTGGCGCAGAAAATATAACAATTCGAACAACTAGAACTAAAACCGATAAGTGATTTATTCACGGGGCATTAAGGCCACCAGATGACCCGGTTACCAAAGCATCCATCGTAAAAAGGAACACAAAAAAGGAATTTAAAATTAATTATGAACGGGAAAAGACACAGAAAGTGTGGCTTCCGAGGAAACATTGTAACGATTAGTGTGAGATTCTCATTGTAACGCATCCCGCGGTCTGTCCTCGGACGTCACATCGGAGCGGGGGTGAGCGTAGTGTTCGTGGCACCTGGGTGCAGTATATCTTCAGTGCCCCCTGTGATGGAGTGTGTGACGGAACTGTCCATCGCTGGGGCCCCTGGAGAGGACTGAAAGCAAGCCTGCTACCCGCAGATTATGGACCCTGTCGCCCTGCCCTGGCGAGTGGGACTGTTGTCCTCGTCTGGGACCCGAACTCCCCAGTCTCTAAGTGCACCCCAGGACTGGTTAGTGGGACAGGTGCACCTTGTCAGCCCCCTGCATCCACAACACTAGGAGATCCAGTTGGGGTCTGGCCCCAGTTCGGTCTTCTTTTTAAAAGGGGAGATATGAGACAGAATGAGCTGTCATACAGGGGCCCAAGGTACTCAGAGATGGCTCCAGCCTGGCTGTCAAACAAAGATAGGACAGGTAGGAACTCCATTGTTTAATTAATCCCATCAATAGGATTGCTGCCAGGGGATTAAAGGTTGGGTTGTCTACAGGCACCTGTTTATGAAGTTCTGTGGATATATGAGTCTATGTTTTACAACAATAAACTGTTCATTCCTGCTGTACTCCGTTCAAGGTAGTTGTGTCTACTTATTGGGTATGCATAGCAGGGTTCCAAGGTGCGCATGCTGGCTGGTGCTGGAAGTGATTCCGGGTACAACAGGAGAATACGTGTGGGGGATCTCTGGGAGTTACTACAGCTCTCTTGGTGAACACGTCCCCCCCCCAGTACCAAAACCATGAACATCCTAACATGCAAACTCGTTCTAACACCACACACACTCATGTTCCTCCCTCCTCTCCCTCGCACCACTAAGCCTAGGTTAGATATATTTACACTCACACATGCTAACACCAAACTCTAACGCACACACACACTCTAAAACCACACACTAACATACACACACTCTAACACGATACATTAACATACACCTTCGAAATTAACACACATGCTAACACAATATGCTGACACACACACTCTAACACCATACATTGACATACACAAACATGCTAACAGCATACACTCACACATGCTAACACCATATACTAACACACGCTAACATCATTCACCGTTTTTTTAAAATTGCATCATTATGTTTTTGTTGCTTATTTTTTGCTACCCCGGAAGCTTAGTAATTAGGTGTTGGAATTGAAAAGGTCAGCTCAGGGCAGGAGAGACATTAAAAACTTACCAATAACGTCACCAAATACTAATTCTAATTTCTTCAAAACTGCAACATTGTTTCAGAAAACGAAACTTTTATTTTTTACAATAAATTTCATTTTTGTTTTTTTCTATAAAAATGAATGGATGCGCAGCCATTTAAACATCTATGTATGCGGAGCTCGCACGAAGTTCATTCAAGCTCACTATTTATTCTATCTCCTTCATCTCGGTTTCCTTGTTTGCCGTCCGCTTAGAGCATCAAATATTTATGTTTCCCAGCTTAAAAGACACCAGTCAGTAACAATATAGCTATTTAACCCATTGTAGCCCACACCCGTTAGAGCGAATACACTTTAACCACAAGAGATGCGCCGTGATCCATCATCGTACCCATATCCTGCTTGAATCATTGACACATCCGGCACGGGGCGAGCATCCCGCCATTCGGTAAAGCCCTACCCAGGGCCGGCCGAAGGCGTAACGCCGCCTGGGGCGAAGTTTAAAATGCCGCCGGCGTCGGCGGGGGGGAGGCGGCATTTTAAACTTCGCCGACGCCGGTACTTACCTTTAAGAGTCCTGCGGCGAGTCTCCCTGCTCTGCCACCGTGCCGGCTTGTAATTCTGAGCGCCGGAAATTGACGCCACTTCCGGCGCTCAGCATTACAAGCCGGCACCAAGACCGAAGAGGGAGACTCGCCGCAGAGGAGAGAGAGAGGGGCGCCGAGCGGGTAAGCGAAAACCACTCTGCGCCCCTCTCTCTCTCTTCGGTTTCAAAAAAAAAAAACGCTCGGGGCGGCA
>VKOC01016249.1:0-176402 GCA_009364415.1 Spea multiplicata
GTAAATTGTTGGCGCTATATAAATAAAAGATAATAATAATAATAATAACGATAATCATGTGACCCATTCAGGATAGTAACTAACTAACAACATTCCTGTTTGCTTATTTTCTTCATATATGTCACACATTTTCAATGTTATATATTAAAAATACTCGCTGCAGTAACACAGCATAGTTATAATATTAATTATGTGTCAGCTAGATTTGACTGTAATGTAATTATTAACAATGGCACAGAAAAAGAAAATTGCTATTTCTAGTTACATCACAAATATAGTCTATACTATAGCTTTTATTTTTATCAAATTCAATTTTTTAGGAGTATAACAGATAGACTTGATTTAGTGATGACCTTTAGAAGAACAGAGAGACTATCAAATCTTTTTTTAAACCTTTTTTAAGTATTTAATTTCCCCTCATTCTGACAATATAAAGTCAATTTGGAAAAGCAGTGATCTTTACACTAATCAAAATGTATCATACACAGAATAATCAGAATTTTAAAAGTTTTTGATGCCGGGAAGCATATAGTATTGGGTCAACCCAAGCTTATAGACAATACAGGACATAACGTGATGTCATATTGGTGTTGTGACACAGTTATACTGTTTTCCAGGACAAAGGAGGCCCAAGCTTGCCTTGGACACACAGTATGCCCCATTAATCTATCCTTTTATTGCAATAGAATGATTTCATTTACCATGAGGGTATTTATAAACAATAACAACGCCTTCAGCAGAAGTGGTGGAGGTTTGTTATTATGGGGATTTAAGTTTGTTTTGTATATACTGTACATTATGTTATGTGCAATGTACTCGGTGTTGTATAAGAAGATTAAAATATCTTCAAGGCAGAGCAAGAGTGGCGATGGCTAGGCAGCCCTGGCACTTTATGGCAGACGGACGCCTGATGACCTCAGGCGGTTGATAAACACGGACGCACGCTACTCCATAGAGGGCCTCTGTAGAGATACACAAGAGAGGTTTCCGATTCCAAGTGCCTTGTCCTCTAGAATTAACTTAGATATGGCTTTGAGTTTTTTCTCGATATGTTGTATCTTGTGCTGCCTTTGCTGTGTAGCGAAAAGGGGTTTTAAAAGATCTTGAGGTTCTGGAAACAAGTGAAAAGTCAGATAAGCTGGCGTAGGGCATTCAACGAGGGAGCAATGTCAACAAAACCAAAATTGTGAAGGGTTTGAATGAGAAGAGGGTGGTCCAAAATGTCAAAAGTAACAGGCCCAGAAGCATTAGCAGTGATTAGTGGCCCTCAGATTTAGCATTGAGGGAATGATTGGTAATTTAAGCAAGAGTGGTCTCAATAGAGTTCCAATTGCAGAATTCAGATTAAAGAGAGTCATGTAAAGTGTTGGAGTAAAAAAAAGATGATTAGCCAGGTATATACAAGCCATTCAAGAACCTTGGAGATGAAGGGAGGTATAAAGACGAGTTGGTAAAGTTCAGGTGGGACATCTTCCTATAAAGGAATTATGGTAGCATGCTTGAGGGAGGATGGGGGGAATCTAGTGGAGGGGATGATTGAAGATGTCAGGTTATGCATTAGAGTGGATGAAGGTCATCTGAGTAAGATTAGAGTCGATAGGATGAAGGGCACCTGTGGTTTGGCAAGGGAAAAAGAAGAAGAACAGGAACTTCATCTTAAGTGAAGAATTGGCTTAGTGTAACATAGGAAGTAGAGTTGAGGATGTGAAATATCTAATTGTCTCAATTTTATCACTAAGAGATCATTTGTTATATTTTATTAAATTAAAAATGAAACTTCTATAAAATTACTCCATTTTGTTATTTTTATTGAAAACGATAACACTAAATAATGTATCTGGCAAAACGGTATTATCATTATTTTAAATAATATGCATTAGAAGCTGTGTTTTTACTTGAATTAGTATCCACACTGAAGTGCAAGTTATAGTTCTCCATGTGGCAATTAGCTATCTGTGTAAACTGATTAAAAACATTCGTTGACAATTTGATATATGAGTCCTGACAAAATGTTTTGTCCACAGAGTGAACTTAAAGGTTTAAATAAATGTTGTTTGCTCACAGAATGTACTTTATCAACATAATTGCTTTGGAATATTGCCATTTACAATACAGATGCTTAGGCAGTGAACGTTATGTCCCCCATTTTTTTTTTATTTCAAATGGAATATGTTGTAATTTATCAGTCAAGGGAGGGAATTGTCTGATCTAGCAATTAAATACATTTCATTACCGAACAACCGACAAAGTGTGTTACATAGCGAAATGTATCAGCTTTATAGAATAGTTTATGGCCAATCACCAATGACTCAAAACCAAAACAGACACGTTTCAGATAGGGAAGCACGGGCGAGCTAGCAATAAACAGATTAGAACATGGTGAAAATACAAACTAGGGTTGTACATGGTATAACTGGTATAAGAACTGAGGGTTAAGGCAAGTAAACATTACACCAATGCAGTAACAAGCATCCAACCAGAATTTCGGGAAATAATCCATCAAAGGAAGCTGGGTATAATGCAACTGGGTATACATATGCTCCTGATTAAAAAAAAATACAAACTGGTGTGCAGGAACCAGTAAAAAAATAAGTGACTATGATGAGAGCCTCAGGTCACAGAAAATAGAGCCTGTTGGCTAAGATGTAAATGTCTAGACTCCAGCACAAAGGCCCAAATTTCAGTCCCTGATATCATTTCTATGTCATAAATCATCCGTATGACCAACTTCAGTATTCTTAAGATGAAGAGTAAATAAGGTTTGATTCTTTTAGACAAGAAAAGTCTATCAAAAAAAGAGAACCATGATATACTCTAATAAAAGGTTTTGTCCATTTTGAAAAGGTTCCATTTCTAACAGCTTCATCTTCCAACCAAAATTCTAACCAACTGCAGATGTTTTTCCCTAATCCTATATCCTATAATTTGTACAGCAACATCCTGTATGGCATTAGATCAAAATGTTTGTGAAATCTAAATAGATCATATCCACCACATTTCCCATGACTATGTTCCTTCTTAGTCTCTCGTAGAAGTCAAGTAGGTATTTTGGCTTGACTTGACTTTCAAAAACCATACTAGAATTGTCTCCAATTTGTATTTTGTGAATACTTTCACTTAGTAACCCTGAAAAAATACACATTCATAATTAAAGGTTTCTTTATTTGACATATATTCACAGATCATTTTCCACCAATCACGTGCCAAAGGACACTAAATGTGGCATTTATGAACTATAAACTAAGTATTGTTTATCTTCTAATTTTAGAGTAAATCTAGCCTCAGACATGTATCAGTAGAAGGAAAGATTATACTGCGTCTAAGCTTGTAAGACAGAAAAGCCTTTCGTGTAACATTTTAACCTTTCTGCCAGCCACCATCTTGACACAAGGAAAATGGGCGCTTGATTTCAGAGCTCTCTATACCAAAACCCATTGAAAACAATGCATTTGTCATTAAGGGGTTAATTATTTTAGCTGCGTTTTACACTTTTTTAAATCCAGGTTGTTAACAAAATAGCTGGGCAGGATGGCCAAATGGCAAAATAAGAAAGCGTCTGGCAAGGTACTGGCTTTCTTCGAGCTAAAGGGGAAGAAGGCACACACACCTCAGACAGAGGGATACGAGGAGGGAGATGAAGATTAGGTCTGTGCTCACGTAGGCTGATGAGGATTAGTTTACCAGGACACAAGACGATTCCCTACATTCAAAAGAGATGTCAGAGACATAGCTAACAGCATGCAAAAAGAAATGCAAGCCTTGGGGGACCTAATGTCACATGTGGAGTCCAAAATGGCACAACTCTCTAGCAGACAGACAAGCTGAAATTACAACTGAACTAGAGACCATTAAAAAGAAATTAAGGACCTAGAAGAAACAATATAAGAATAAGGGGATCCCGGAAAAAAAAGCTGGGGAAGCTCTCACTCCATATGTGCAAGATCTGTTCAGGTAGAACCCGGTCTGGAAGTCTGCTTGGACAGCACTCATAGAGTCCCAGAACCCAAAAGAATTCTACAAAATCTACAAAGAATTAAGGAAGGACGATATAATGAGAGTCTTCTTTCAGAAACCAGTGATGTCAGAAAAATATAAAAATAAATAAATGTATTTTCAGATTTATCCCCTCTCATCCTGCAAAAGAGAAAGACGTTTTAACATGCCATCTCAGTACTACATGGATGCAATATCAAATTCATGCTTTGCACCTACAACTCTGCCCTCTTTCTCGCCAAACAGCTCTACTTCTCCTCTCCTTCATTCCTCACATTCAGTCCCTCGCCAGATCCTGCCGTTCGCACCTAAAAAACATCTCTCGCATTTGCCCATTCCTCACCCAAGAATCCACAAAAACTCTAGTTTATTCACTTCTCATTTCCCATCTTGACTACTGTCTTCTGGTTGGCATTCCACTGCCTCGACTAAGGCCCTCCATAACACTACTCCTCCATACATTTCTGCCCTACTCCTCCATACATTTCTGGAAATACTCCCTTACTCGATCCTTATGTTTTTCCCACGGGTTAAGGCTCTCCTCCTCCTCTCTGGAATCTACCTCTACTGAACCTTCAGCATTCACCCTCCCTTCCAACAGTCAAAAAACATCTCAAAACTTCTTCAGAGAAGCTGCTAGAACTTGTCACTGATACAACCACTACCTCTCACCCTTTCTCTGTACCTTATGTTTGTCCTCACCCCATTCCCTCAAGATTGTAAGATTGTAATGTATCTAATGTATCGGTTTGTCTTAGTCTGTCAATTCTAGTTTTGTCATACCCCACATAAATATAAGTTAGTATTAGAGGGGGCCAAAAAACTCAAAACACAAAGACATTTTGCTAGGAACAAAGCACCCAAAATATTTAAACCGAATTTCACAAATGTATACCACTCTATGTCAACTGAGTAAAAGCAGGAGTTTCTATTTTACCAGTATGAAAGTTAGCCATTACATATATTGACTTCAAAAGAGATACCTTATACTAAATTAGATACATGTTAGTCGATTTGTATGCTCCGAACAACTTTATGTCTCATTTACTTGCCTCTGCCTCTGTCCTCGAGGGGAGTGCATTTATATTGTGTGTGTGTCATGATTTAAATGCAACGCTTGATCCTACACTGATTAATTCAGTTACAATTGGGGGAAAATATCGGAGGTTGCTACAACAACATGGATATTGGTTAACCTCTCTTTTCCACAAATATCAACTACATGATATCAAGAGAATGAAATACCAGAGTTATAGAGATTATTCCTTCTACTCAGCCACCTATATTCTACTCTAAAACAGATTATTTTTAGTAGATCCATAAAATTTAATGAAGATGAAGATGGTATCGGGCCCTGATCACTAATCTAAACACACTAGTGTGACAACACAAAGCCCTGAACTCAACAGACACTGTAAACCACATAAAAACCCTAAAGAGGGAACCAAGTGAAATGCAACTCAAAAAGACAGAATTCGTGTTGTGCTGCCTCAGAGATTCTATGCTGAAGGCAATAAAGCTGACACGATGTTAGCACATAAACGTAGGTCTCGCACAGCTGCTTCTAGACCACAATTCCTCTTTGATGTGAAAGTCAACAAAATTACAGATCCCAGACAGATTGTCAAGCAATTCCGAGCATATAATTCCAAGATATACAATTTGCCAGCTCTTCTACTCACACCTCAACCTCAACATTGCTAGGTTCTCTAATATCCTCAACAAGTTAAAACTATCCTCCCTATCCTCTAAGACAGCTCAAGAAACATTATCAGAACCCTTCTCAGCTCAAGACATAGGTAGTAAGATTAAACAATTGAAAGATAAAACGTCACCTGGCCCAGGTGGCTTTTCTAATTTCTACATAAAAATGAAAAGGCCAGGTTTCTACATAAAAATTAAAAGCAGCAATTATAACATTGCCAAAACCAAGTAAATCCCTAGATTGATATCCTCACTTCAGGCCAATTTCCATCTTAAATTGGCTCCATTTATGCCTGAACTCATACACATAGACTAGGTTGGATTCATTCTAAATAGGCAACCATCAGATAATACTATAGATATGAAATCTGCATCCAAAGTGTCATTCCATAGTGAGAAGGCTTTCTATCGGCATTGGAAGTTCTTTGAGGAATTATTACATACATTTGATTTTCCTGAACCGGTGATTAAATCTATGTTGGACCCTATACACTTTCCTCTTTGCACAGGTCACGACAGTGACATCTCTTACTTTATGTGCCCCCGCTGGAACCCCTTGCCTGTTTAAGTAAGGCAGACCCTCGGGTCACAGGCTATCTTACATCATGCGACAACCAAATAACCTTAGGTTTATATGCAGACGATGTTATTGCCATTTGAACTACTCTCTAAAACTCAATTCTGGCCCTACTGGAATGTTCCCATGAGTACAGCCAAGTTTCGTACCACAAAATAAATCTCCCAAAACACAATTATTGAACATTCAGCATTTGGGCATTATGTTCTCAACAAACCTATGCGCTAACATGGCTAGGCAGGATCACTGCATATAAACAAATATGCATACATACATACATACATACTATATAACAGTCCCATTGAATATTCCTGCCCAGCTTCTACAAGCTACATTTCTTCTTTTTATCAAGATAAAAAGGATGTCATGTCTCTAAGGCTAACAATTGCTTCTCTAAGATCATTGCTGATGTCTTTCCCCCTTGCCATTGTGTTAACAGACACCTGAATTATCCAGATCAGCAAACTGCCAAAACGTTGGCTTTTATAGTGGTGGTCACACTTGATGATGATCAATTAATCAAGGGCAGGCATGGCCAAACTTTTTTCGAAGAGTGCCAGATTTGATGACGTGAACATGTGCGAGGGCAGACTATTTTGCCTGACATTCTTTGAACCATTAAAATTAAATGCAAATTAACTATTTTATGCAAAGTTTATTGAAAACGGCATACTTTTCATTTTGTGACTTGGATGACAAATCTAAACAGGTGTTAAATCACTCTGCCTTCAATATAAAAAAACAGATCTATATTTGGGCAACTTATCTGGGGGGCCTTATTAGTCCGGAACGCGGGCCACAAATGGCCCTCGGGACGGACTTTGGACATGCCTGATCAAGGGCATTTGATTAGCAGCACCTGCCTGCTACTTAGCATCTTAATTCCTATGGAAGCAGTAAGGGTGTACTGTGTTGTTCACACACGGCTTCTCCATTTTGGCTTTGTTTTTGTTGAATAAATCATGACACTGTGTAATATGTCATGTGTTGTATTTCATCTGGGGGTGTATTTACCTATATTTTTAGACCTGCTAGATAACAGATGATTGTTATTATGTCCTGATATGTAAAACCATACAATATATTTTTCACATGACTGTATGTCCATCATATATGATGATGTCTGATGTGAACTATGCTTGATTCGTTGTATCTCCTGCCAGTTTACTTTACTTGGAATGAACTAGTTTTCAAATGCAATGACTCATCTGTATCGACTGGTATATGTTTCAACTAAAAAAAAAGGTACTCAACTTCATTTGGACTAGTCAGACTTGAGAGCAAGTTTATTAGTGTTACAAAGCTGACAAATATTGCATCATAACTGATATTATTTAAAAAAGTCAATTGAAAAAATAAAGTACTGAACATGTGTTATGTAGTTTACATATGACATAGCATCTAAAGGGAAAATTGTGCCATCATATCGAGCTTTCAAACTACAGAAAATCTTACACTTTAACCAAGGAAATCTACATAGTTTTTTCGTATAATATATTGGAGAAAATATAGAAAAATAAATAAAGTATTTGCCACACGAACCAAATAGCAAAATAAACAAAAAACAAATCATTTTCTTAAAGATATCCACCTTTAATAAATGTATCCAATAGCTACGCTATGTTACTGCCAAGGTCATGTCGCCAGTTTAAACTGCGTCAATATGATTTGGGGACCAATGAAATCGGTGCGTACAATAAAACCAAAAAAATGTCAAATGACGTGTACGAAAAGTCAAATTATGACATGCAGAACACTTTATTACATACAAGATTCCATAACTATGTCTACACTTACAGATACAATAGACAGACATATAAATTACATAGGCAGACAGCAATTTCTGTCTTTTGACATGGACACACTTTTATTTCAATAGCAATTGGCTGTAAACAGTGAATTGTAACACAACACACATAATGCTCACTTGTGAGGTTGTTAACTTGATCAATAAGAGAAGCGTCCTACATATGAATTCCCCCCAGTAACTGCGCATGCTGCCTTATAAAACAATCCATCCAGAATGGCACAGAAAAAAAAAGTTACAGTCCAGATGCTGTTGAAAACGACATTTTAAACAGCAGCCATTTAATCTCTTGATAATTAGACGAGAAGTCAGAATTATTTAATCGATACCATGACACATTATTGAGTCGTTGATCTATGCCTTTAAAGGGGAACTGTCACATCTGAAATATAACCAGTATTGTATGCACTGAATTGAGCAATGAAAACACATCTATCACTCCTGGTATTATTATTATTGTATTAACCCCTTAATGACAAAGCCTGTACATCTACGGGCTCAAAATACATTGTTTTCAATGGGTTCATTGTTAAGTTATTTGGATTTGGATTTTCCAGCAAAGACATCCACAAAATACAAAACCAGGGCATTTCGTGCAACGTTCCATTCGTGGCCGCTCTGCTAAGATGGACTCCTACTGTTTATAAAAGCATATTGTAACACACTTACACTTTGTGTCCGCTCGTTGTATTGTTTTTGCCAGCCTCTAGCTCTAAAGACTGGTTACAAAGATTATATCACCCTATAAAGCTATTATCACATATTTCTTAGAGCTAGCCTACAGTCTGAAGTATGCGTTGTGGCAGTTGACACATGAAAAAAAGAATAAAAATTAATTCTTACATAAAAAGAAACAAACGAGAACATTGATTGCAAAAAGTTTGATCGGGGATAATGTATATGTAAGGGAATGTATGTAACCGCCAATGGCCCCTGTCAACGAGCGGACCCTCTGATGCATCACTTATACTCTAAATGAACTGTACGGAGGCAAGAATGAGAGCCCCTCTTTTATCCAGAGCACAATTAAATCTTATTTCAGCCCTGGGCACGATTCTATATCATGTAGCTAATAGAGTTTCTGTATGTCAAGTACCAGAAAAACAATCAGGCCTCGCAATTGTTTACAACAAATGTCACCCGATAAATTGCCTAATAATCAAAAGAAAATGGAAAAGATCTTTTCAATGAAAAGCACGGCGTCAAATCACACAAAGCCAGCCTCGGCTCTATAAAGATTTCGATAAAAATAGAGTTAATGCGATGTCTGAAATGCGGTGTTTGAATGTAACGCAACGAGAAAACACTCCTAATTAAATATATACCTTACAAAAAAATCCTCAGCATGGATGTCATCTATTTGAATTGACTTGTCAAGAGAGGTTAATTGCATTCCTTATATTTATACATACATATATCTATTCTTTTAATAGATTTTAGACATTGATTAAAAAGATGACACTATATTTCCATTAAGCACCTAAGGATAATTGCTTTTTAATTTGAAAATACAACATCACTTGCCCTTAAAAATATTGGCATATAAAAACTGTACTTTTGGTTAAAAATAATATCTCTTTTATAGGTTTTATTATTTAAATGGAAGGTTAGCGGATCATGTTACTAAGCAAGAAGCGTTACAATTATTAACCACTTAAGGACAATGGGCGGTCCCTAAACCCATTGAAAACAATGCATTTTGAGCCCATAAATGTACGGGGTTTGTCATTAAGGGCTTAAAGGTAAACGGGCACAAGTTAACTAAAGTTTTTATTCTTTTAAGTTCTAATATAAAATTCACCCCCATTATTTCCTGTCGTGTTGTATATGAGACTTCCTATCCTGCTGCCACAATAGCAGGCTTGACATTTCTACTTCATGTTAAGATGATCTTGATAACTTTACAGATGAATCACAATCTCTACAGCTTGATATAAAGCGATAATAAGACTGGTTGACGGTGACGGGACACTCGTGGTGTTATCTATCTCAAAGCTGGCAGCTCATATCTAATATGCTTAATTGTCACTTATTCAATATGGATCTTACGTGGTATCCGCAAAGATGTGTGAAAAAAACATGACGCTCGTAACCATTGACCATCCCGGGAGATCTTGGCAATGTATAGAAACTTTGGCTTTGATGACCCATCAGACACGATTGAAACTGTTAATTATATGGGTTTGATAATGGAGGCAAAAAGTAACATGTTTATTGCCAGTTAACCAATCCAGGCCATTATATTTTAATTTTTTTTATTTGTTTTCCCTATTGTCAAATTTAATATGAAATTATTTGTGATATAATTCGTGTGCAAGTTAATCCAGTGGAATTTATTGACCCATGACTTGCACCCATCAACAATGATGCACCCCCTACTACTATTGCTGGCCATTTACAAGAAAATTCATTTTTAACTAAACGCTCCTTGACATGGTGCCCCTTGCAGCTTTAAGACTTAGATGGCTCCATTGGTCTATTGGTCCATTGGTCACCATTTGACCCGATGGTAAATTACGGGAAATGATCCATCATCTGACATCGAATAAGGTCTTACAGTTTCACCATGGGATTTTTAGGTTTTATGGATAGTATGTGTACATCAAGTACTCAGAGAGCATAGAAGTCCTATAACATTAACGCAAGACACAGGGTGAGGCTAGGCATCTAGTTAAAAAAAACAAGCACATAATTAGGTGTCTAGATTATAAAAAAAATAAACAATTGGTAATCGAATCAACAATGTAGGTTTGAGCTCCCGGACTTGGCAAACCAGCCTCGTATAAAATACATTTTCAATTGGTAAAATAATGTCCAAATCTATTAGCCAAAAAAAAAAGGTTAAGCCACGTTGAGCCATTTCATTGCTACACTTTGCTTTGTTTCTTGATTCAAAGAGGTGGAAGACTTATCAGTGCTTGTTTTAACTGACTACATATGTCAGCCATGCATTTGTTTTTTGTTACGGTAATTATTTTATTACATTATAATGCTCACTTATACTTCTCTCTTTCATGTGGCCTAAGACGCAAGATAAAAGTATCGCAAGTCATCTCGCCGCAGGATAAATCACAGATGTAGCTCAAGAGCCGGAAAATAAACGCTGCTCGCGTCGTCTCTTCTAACATCTGATTTTCATCTATGGTCAGACATTTTTTAAAATATGTACACTGTAAACCATTCATTTTTGCAATTTGATATGCCGGTCATTTTAAGACATGTACATTGTTGAGTTAATTTAATATAGGAAATTACATATACTTTGCTTTTAAGCCATACTTATATTTTTACTCTTTATAAGTCGGGAAAAAGAAATAATAGATCCTGACATTTTTCATTTAGATCTCATGAACAGTTTTCCTACCAGTTTCTAACAACAACAATTAACCTTTTAATTAATGAAACGTTAGGTTTTATTGGCTCATAATCCATACAGTTTGTGTTAAATCCTGTAATATCCTCTAGAAATAAAATTAAAAAAATGGCCGTCGTCACTTTTCAGAATTTAAATGAGATTATGGCGTGAAACGACTTTTTCTTTAATTTATGAACGGACCACCAAAGACCGCCAATTTTGTACCAATTAGGGTTAGAAAAGAATTAATTTAACTAATTATGTTGTTGATAAGTCTGAAAGCAGAATCTCACATAGAATAAGGCCAGCCTCGCCATAAACACTGCAAATATTAACCCTATATGTTCATGTTCACGTGTTTAAGCTGCATTAGTTCACTGATCGCATTCTACATATGATGGAGCTATATAAATCAAGACAAAATAATAATTTGCCGCTGTAAAGCCTGTGGACCGGAGACAACATGTTTGGATTGAAAGGGACGGTGAATTTAGTTATGCCTACTTTGTATAGATTTGATTTGGAATCGTTTTAGACGTCTATAAAAAAGATAAATTGCTAATTATTCCTATGTTGGGTATAACCGATTATCCTAATTGTCTATTTCCTTTACATTTAATGTGTGGGGCTGTATTAAGACTCCCTATTGGATATCAGTGGATCCATAATTAATTAATTGGATAGTATTTCTGATTTATCAAACTAACGACTTTCCAAAATGTATGCTGCTTCTCTACGACCATTTAAATTCCTAATAATGAACAGGTAGAGTTTTTCTAATGGTTTTTTAATATAAAAAGTTAAACATTATGTTGTGTTTGAGATTATATGTCTTTTTCGGCATTTATAATTATGCTTATACAGGCAATAGAGATATATTTAAAAGGTTTATGTTGTGACAGTAAAATCGCCAAACGATGGGCAGATTTTTTTTTTAACCCCTTAAGGACAATGGGGGGTCCCTAAACCCATTGAAAACAATGCATTTTGAGCCCGTACATGTACAGGCTTTGTCATTAAGGGGTTAACATGAGATTATATTGCTGACATAGCAGACATATTTCTAGAATATAAATGTATTTACACTACGGTGTGTTGAACTCTATTATAATCGCCTTCACTAGATGGGTTAAATCTCCATGCTCTTCAGAGCCGCTGGTTACTTATGGAAAAATGTTTCATCAGCAGGTTTTATAAAAGGAGTGTGAACTGGACCTTATCAGATGACCTCACCTACTAAGATGATGATGCGTTTTTACAACGCACATCAGCAAAATGAGTTCAGTAAGCAGACCGCCGGTATATCCCGCTGATAACGTAGGGAAACAATTCCACACACCACGTACCAGTGCTGGATAGAGTAAATCCAGGGAAAGATGTTAAAAGTTACAGAATATAGAATGGATGACTTTACATGCCCTTAGTTTGCGTGGATAGGATGTGGAATCATTTTAAAATGATGTGTGAGCGATAAAGTATCCACAAGATCGCTTTAAAAAAATGCTATATATTGAAATCATTGGAAATTTGGTTCTGTTCCAGTAACGTCACCTCAGCACAGCGTTCCAAAGCATTTATTTTTTTATTGTCGATATGTTTCCCGTTGCCACCCTTATACTTAATGACACAAGACAGAGTACACCTGTATTTCCCGCTAGGAGGGTGGCATGTGGCTATTGCCAAGTTTTGCCCATTTTGACTTATTTTTGCCTCCTTAACACCCTTTTCCAGCTCACATTCTACAGTTTTAATTAACAGGTTTAATGTTTATATATTTTTTTATTTATATATATATATATATATATAATTTATTTATTTTTTCACTCATTTTCTAGTAGTTTTTATATTTTTTTTGACCAGCAGTAATTTGCGGCCAAACAATGTGTACTCAGACATCCGTCTACACTTCTAAATTATGTTTTTATATACAGTATATTATAAATATTTTATTTTTCTAAGATGATTGGTATCACAATAATTTATTTTTACAACAGAAAAAAAAACTCAGCATACTGTGAAATCTATTATTTTTTTTTTTGTAACTATGGGATATAGGTACATTTCCAATCAAAATAATGGACCTTTTTGTTATTTTGGTTTGGATTTTTAGGTTGTTTAATTATTAGATTTAAAAAAAAAAAAAGAATTTCAGATTATTTAAATTTTCTTGTTACAAATTGGTGTAGAGTAAATATTGTCCGTGATATCAATATTCCTGAACATGTCGCCCACAAACCGAATGAGAAAAAACAATTCTACTTATTTAACCCCTTAAGGACAATGGGCAGTCCCAAAATCTATTGAAAACAATGCATTTTGAGCCCGTACATGTATGGGCTTTGTCATTAAGGGGTTAAAGAACGCCTTAAGAAATAAATTATATATGTATAATTTCGTGCCGGATTAAGCAGATTTGGTATTGAAATGTGTCTGACAATGCAGACAGTTTGTACGTGAACGAAATCTCTTCATTTTTTACATTTATTTTATGCCTCAACATCTGTACAGCTTCAACGTTGAATTGAAAGACCCCTTTAGACTACGGTTGAAGTGCTCTAAAAAGCAGTCTATATACTGCCTTGGATAACCGATTCCAGGTATGAACAACTATTCTGTCACTAAGCCAACAGACTTCAGCGTAATCAGGAAAGGGGAAATATTTATTTTGTGCACCACAATGATTCTATTCTCATTTTCTATTTAACAAGACTAAATAGAAAGGCAATTAATAATGGGGATAGTTAACCATGTTATTTTTTCAGGAATTAAATGAGATTGACGCCGTTTGAATGCCTAACGTGAAATCCAATGTAAACATTAAGGCAGAAATGGAAAAATTGCAGCTACCTAGTGCGAAAAACCATTAAGGCGACCTCACCTAACGTTCGAGATCCTGTTTGGGATAGCTTGTTTCCTGAAGGTTACATCAGCTATGCGGTTTTATATATCAATGCAGTCAATGAACCGTATTCTGTACCATAAGTAACCAACGCGGGTCAAATTTTAAGAATATATTTTCTTGAGTAAATCAATTGTTTAAAAAAAATGATTAAACAACTAGATGAAAAGTGAGAAGAAACATTACAGTCAGGGTCGGACTGGGACTGAAAAGCAGCCCTGGAAACATTTGGAGAGCAGCCACATATAGTTTATCTCGGGGTTGAGCTCTTATACCCACACGCACCCCTTATATACATGCCAAGTAACACTATTTGAATAAAAAAACATTATTTTTATCACATTATTTGTATTAAAATGCCAGAAAGCAAAAGTTAAAAGGCCCTAATAAATGAAATACATTAGACATAATGGAATCAAAACATTTGCTACTGCGAACATTTTTAGATGAAAAGTTCCATTTTATTCAGTGGGACAAACAGCGATCACATTATTCTTCACGATAGTCTTGTAAGAAACTTTTATTTCTTTATTAATTCATGTAAACTATTTTTTCATATTTAATAAAAGCTGTGATTGAGAAAAATATGTTTTTATTACCTTTTATTTAGCAATCTGCTCCCCCCAGTTATGCACATCTGCCCCCAGGCTTGCACCCTCTGCCCCCAGAAATGCCTTATATCCTCATATATGCCACTCTGTCCCATGATATGCCTTTTTACCCCCTTTATGCCACGCTGCCTCCAGAAATGCCTTTTAACCCCATATATGCCAATCTGGATTACGTGTTTCTATCTTAGTGGTATTTATCAAGTGGAATTAAGGATGATTTGTCAACCAAGACTAGCCTCACATCCTGATGGTAACGAAATTTATGATGAGTTTCATTTAGCATATAAAAGACCATATATTCCAATTTGTTCTAATAAGACTTTATCTGGATCTTACACTTTTCCCCCAAACTTTGTAGTTGAAAAAGTACATTTGCATGTATACATTATTTAATTATGCTTATTGATCCCAGACAGCTCCGGCAATGCATAATAACGTCCACTTAGTTAAAACAAACAGGTTTAAAATATTTAGGGTGTATATCTATAATAAAGTAGCTGGGAATAGAAGGTTACTCATTTTCCATTCATAAATTGAGTATTCTGTGAATATTTCCTTTCATGGCAAGTACTTGTCCAGTCTAATGAAGTGTTAGTTGCTGGAAAATCATGTTGTCACAAATGAATTAGCAGCCATACTAACTCTGCTGAAGTCTGACCGCAGTAGGTGGCATGAGGACAAAGTCGGGCTTTCACGCAGGTTTAGCAAGAAGCCAGTTAAAAATCCACCTGGGTAAGGAAAGCAGTCGTTGCTGGAAAATTAGATTTAAAGCATAGAGATTTTAATCGACTGCCTGTAGTATTGCCAAGTGCAACAGCTAGCTGTGAAACACTTTGATTGCTTGAGATAAATAAAGAGTTAGCAGGTTTATTAATTTTTCATAATCTTAAAATAGATTTTCAGAGATTTCACAGAACCTTATGCTAGGTTTACAACGACGACATTTTGGGGAATTTAAACGTACTTGGGATAAGGATATGGCTCCTGAATCTAAAACGAGACCAATGCCTGATTAAGGTTGGAGTCTTCACAGAAATGGCCGGACTAGGTGTGCATGTCGGTATATCTGCTCCATGTTTCAATGTCCTATGCAAATTCAGCCACATTGGGTCTCCAAAGAACTAGAGAAAGTACCGATTAACTATCACTAGAGGGCGCTGTCTGAATTTACCATGCCTATTTGCTTTTTTGTTTTTTTTAAGATACTCTGTACCAGTGAACTTTATTGTCGCTATTTAAGCCCTTAAGGACAATGGGTGGTCCTTAAACCCATTGAAAACAATGCATTTTGAGCCCGTACATGTACGGGCTTTGTCATTAAGGGGTTAATGGTAATAGATTTTTGTTAAAGAAGTTATGTTCTTTCTTTCTTTCAACTTTCAAAGAGTAAGTGCCATCCATGATTATCTTAATTCCTTAGCGCTATATAGAAACCGGGGCGAGATTAACAGAGGGGCTGACATTCCAAGGCCTAAAAAGGGGTATTTTTGTAGGATTAGATTAATATGAAGGTCAACACTTCATGGCGTTCCTCTTGACCAGTGTGTATGACTGTACAAGTGCAGCTACTCTCTGCCGAGTGTATTCCCTCTTTTTCCTTAAATTTTCAGGTCCATGCCAGCTAATCATTTAATCCAGCGCTGTATAGAAGGATGCTTCTAAGCTTTGTTTTAATTAATAATAATAATTTATTATTAATATTATTGTTATTTTCTAATGCAATGTCTTTAGCAAATCAGTTGCATTAACTAAAGGAATGTTATGAAAGGCAGATTTAGTCTGAGCAAAATGTAAACATACAGAAATAGTTAATGTTCACTTGATGGCCTGGTGATAATATAAATAGTTGCACATGGTCTATAATAATTCTTGAAATTATACGTTGTGACTTAGAATACAAAGAAAACCATTATGACTCGAACACACACGCTAACCTGCGACCGTATAAAACCAGGAACCCTCGGCCAACTGGATTCTATGCAACACATACAGCTGGCGAGCTAAGTCTGAACAGACACAATGAACATACTGTTTAAGTCAGTGGAATGTGTACTGTTCTAATTTAACATTGTAGAAATATGTATATTTTACACAAACTTAATCACTGACAACATATGTTGCTTTTTCCACCCTTCTTTTGAGGGCATAAAGCAGATGGTGGAAATGTAATACCATCATCAAGTGAAAATAGTTAAATTTGAATTTAAGTTTCCGAACATAAGGAGAATTATCACATTGTCGGATAATGGCTTTATTAATATAATGCGAGGGGATATGTCAATGCATTAGGTGGCCCGTTCAGGCGCTTTATTGATATTCTTTCAAAAGGGTGCCCTTCAGTTCAATGGATTAATTCACTTTACAGATAACTTTTGATTTATGGAAGTAAAACATTCCGATTTCTAAAAATGAAGAACTTTGAAAATGCAAGTCAATTTGTGATCTTAAATATTATCAGTGATTATTGCAGAAACGAAATAATGAATTCGAATTGTCAGGAAGCCTATCTTTAATAAAGTCTTTGAAATGGCAATCAATCCTATACATAAAAATATAATATGGTTTGATTATATGCAAACTCATGATGGTTTAGATCTTTTTCTGTTAAAAGGCTTTGTCAATTAACTGCCACTCAGGGGAAAGTAACGCTTAGTACTAGCTTGTTTTTTTTTTTAAAAAACATATTTGGTCTTAAGCTAGTAAAATAAATTTTTCATTGTAAATTATTTAAATTATTTTTCATCAAGCCTAACTGAAGCCAAGAATGACCAACAAAAAATGGCATATTGACATAAAAATATGTAGCAAATATACGGTATCCTTAAGTATGCATACCCATTGCTTAAAGGGACACCTCACTGTCCCAGGGAACATCCTGAACAATCAATGCATATTATAGTTCTTTGTAAGTAGTTTAATATGCATTTATAAATAAATACAATAAAGTAAATTACTTACTTTTAGAAGCTTTGGAGTTGCGGTGCAATGCTTTCTCCATGGTCGGACATTTCCTTGGCCTATTTGGCATCTTAAAGCAGCACGAAAATGCTCCTATTGATATATATGGGAACACTTTCTGTGCATATGAACATGGGGTCTAATTAGACCTCACCAGGAACACTCAACAAGCCAGGACCACCATCATCGACAGCAGCACTGCACCAATGGATACACACCTCGAGCAGCATCCTATGTGACGAGTTTACTCAGAGTAAGGAAGGTGATAAGGCAGCAGCAGCAGTAGTAGTAGTAGTAGTAGTAGGAGTAGAAGTAGTAGTAGGACACTGGGTAGACACTGGCACATATCCAAACTCAATGATGCAAGTTCCCCCTGAAGCAAAGGTATAAGGTGGTGTGTATGTGGGTTTTGGTTCATAATAGAATTGGTAAAATGTCTTACCCCAGCTTACTACCTTATGACACAACTCCCACACCCCACCAGACAAAGTTTTTTGTTTTTTTCTTTTTCCATGACACTATTAGTGTTGCATGTAGGGGAAAGTGTGGCATAGCAATGCTGATGCTTCTGCTTAGCAACACATGTAACGGAGAAAATACTAGAAGATGTGTTGCGTGACTCCTCCTCATAATCTAATTCCAGGTCATCATCATCATCAACATTTTTGATGACCATATACTTTTCCACTTGGGCATTAGGCAGACTAAGGACCACTCCTGCTGTGTTAACCTTCCCTCTGTGGTGGCACCATAGAATATCTTCCAAGCAATCTTTTTGAATCCCACCAAGGCACCTGCACATGACCCTTACTTTGGTAGGTGAATGGACACGTTTTTAGTACTCCCTAAAATTGTTCGATAATGCTGCTACTGCTGCATGTGGCTTGTGTTAGTTCTGACTCCCAGAAAGAAGGCTTCAGCCTACTTGGGACAGGTACACCAAGGGTTGCCTGACTACTTTTTCGCACACCCCTTTCGCCAACTCTGCCAAACCCACAAAAACTGGAATCACAGATGTTTTTGTACTTGCCGGTAAAAATTAAAAAAAATGTCTAACCCTACTCTGGAATTCCACAGAGTCCAATGCTTACTTTTGTCACCAATGATTTACTGTTTTGTGTTGTCCATGAAGTAGAGTTTTTACCTAAATTAATCTTGAAATTAAAAAAACCCTAAAATAAATAAATTATTACATAAAATGAAAAAAGCCGGCTTCAGTCCCTTTATACCAAGACCTCACCATGAAACAACTGAAAATTAAGCAAAAAGCTTTGAATTTGTGTCTGAAATCAGTGGACTCTTCCACTCCCACTCTCTCTCTCTCTACCTCTGAATGTCACTCTACCTTCTCTGATGACCATTTCCATTTCCATGTCTCGCAGCTCTGTTTCTGTATCTCACATCTTCTTGATGGATATAAATCCTGGCAAAGTCCTTAGAATTTTGACTAGTAAACTTTAGCAGATCTGTCATTTTATTGTCTCCAGTGGTGGCTTAATCACGTAAAAGCACAGAAGCGCTTTAAGGTTCTATATAAACAATCTATCAGTGCCTTCTTTTGCTTATGTCTGATAGCTTTTCCCTGCACTAAAACATACCCTGGCCATAACACAGAGTTCTGCTCTAATAAAGGTTTTAAAGTTATGTGGTATAATCAAAATTTTGGATATTATGATATTGGATTGGTTGTAGAGAGTCTTGTCAATGTGTTTAATGTATTGGATGTGCCTTGCAGCGAATAGGCTAGCATATTGTATGGAGATATATTACACAATCAGCAAAGTAAAGTAACAAATAAATGATCCAATCAATATGTGAATATAATACTTTTTTTCCTATTTTTTTTCTTGTTTAGTAAAAGCCCTTCTTAGCATTTCCTCCAACAAAGCATCGCATTGTGAGAATGATATTAATCTGTTCATTTGGCTTGAGCCGATGCCGTCTACTTCTCACGGAAGAAGAAGCATCATGGATCTAGGAGCTACCAAACCATCGTTGGAGGTTAGCCCTATTTCGATAGCCCTCACAGCACCTTTAAAATTATGACCGACAACATTAAAATTTACATAAATTAAAATTAGTAAGATCTTTTTGCTTGTATAATATTTTTTTTACTTTAATATGCTTTACAATAAAAAAAAATATACCGATAATTTCCAGAAAAAAAAATCTGTTGGTAGCAGCCAACCTACAAATAAGCAACTTATTTATTATGCTAAGATAAGCTGTTTTTCCATCAATGCAACGTTAAGGTATAAAAAAAAAAAAGGAAGTATTGCACATAATGTGGAAACATTAAAAGGGATAATTTGCATTCAGTAAAAAAAAGTGTGAATTTACGTGCCTGAGTTAATATGAGATGCTAATCTTTTTCTTTTTTTATATGTAAAAATAAGTTCATTATTAAAAACATGAATATTCAAATCCAAAATGGACTGGTAAATGGATTAGTAATTGTGTTGTCCCCTATAAAGAAATGTGCATCAACATAATTAGTAATTAGAAATATAAATATTGCCACATACGAAAAAATAGTTTCAAAATATTTACAAAAATTGTAAATGTAAAAATAGTATAAAATTTTTTAAAGACTGTATCTCCACGTGTAGGATCTGGAGACGGAAAAATAAAAAAGAAATGTCGGTTCTCAAGAATTTCTTATATTAAGCGATAATAAGGCTTGTATCCATTTATTTAAAAATGTTTGTTAATTTTTGTAATAGAATGAATCCATTTTTTAAAAATCATTCAGCTACCATCACAAATGTTTTATGGACGTATGTTAACCCCTTAAGGACAATGGGCGGTCCCTAAACCCATTGAAAACAATGCATTTTGAGCCCGTACATGTACAGGCTTTGTCATTAAGGGGTTAAACAAAACTTGTCCAATATAAGGTTGTCTCCATCGTGATCCTTTTACAGAATACCTTTCACACTAATTTGGGTTTTAAGAACTAAATATAAAAAGTTAAGTGACAGATTCATGAAAAAAATTAAGAAAAAATAGTTTTGTTTATTTGATGTTCACAATAATTATGCAAAATATACCTGAAAATTATTTTGCTAGTACATAAGTTCACTTTAAGGAACAGTTTTGCAAACCACTATGTAGTCCGTTGTTTTCTTCTTATGGGATTTGCAAGTGCATTATATTTTCAATTAACTTTATTATAATTAGTATCTTAATGGTGCAGATGTACATTTTGGCCAGATGGCATTTCTTGATTCCGATAGAAGTCACACAGTGTTAAATCCCCCTTCATTAATGTTGATGGTCACTTTGTACTATAATTTTGTGAAAAAACACCAAAAAACTAAATGTAAAATGCTTTAAAAGAAGAATCGTCATTAGCAAACCACTGTTGCATTTTACTATATTATAAACTTATAAAATTCCATCAAGCATACAAGACACCTGGTCCGGTGCCAATAACTAGTATTCTATTGAGTGTTATAGACTTTCTCCGCCATAGCCTCTCTTACATAATGCTGCAGGGCCTTTTGCATGCCGGCTAATTTTCTGTTGAGGAAGAAGATGCTCCAACATTCTCATGCACAAAATTTGTTACAGAATAGACTAGGTCTGTCTAGACTTATGCCCACCAGGAGAAGGGTACCCGCTGAGACTCAAGCAATCTTGATGGCCGAAGCTCTTTTAAATTGTTACATAGAAACATAGAATTTGATGGCAGATCAGAACCATTTGGCCCATTGAGTCTGCTCGTTTTCTCTGTAAAGACCTAGACAGTAATCAGTTGTTGGTCTCATTTTTTTTACCAAGTACACTTTTATTTTGCTCGTTTGGTTTTACAAAAGAATAAATCTGATATTTAGAAACAGATGTTGACTAGGTAGACACTATTTTTACTTAATAAAATAGAAAAAGAAGCATTTACCATGAACAGGGCTGACTATAGGGTTCCCTATGCCAATTGTATTCCCCATACTGCAGACAGTAGCTGGCGCCATCATAGGAGAAAACATGGCGGCCATACCCCCATCAGTTTATTGCCTTAGGCCTACAAACGTAGCCTACAAAATGGGAAGGCTTTGATTGTAAAACTCTTACGCTAATTACTTTTTCTGTCATTTTAGAAGTTATTTTTTTTTACAGTGTTTAGGAAAGCTGATGTTTTTCTGAAACAGATGTTTTCTGAAATTAAGCAAAGCGGAAGATGCTTCTCATATACGGTTTGTTGACACATGTTGATTATTTCAGAATATTTTAATCCAGTTATGGTAATGTAAAATATAACTAATGGAAAGTTTTATACAATATAAATCTGTACCAGTTTCATGCTTTTTTTTTTTTACAGTTTCTTGTTAAGATTATGTTTCTTGTGGTAATACATTATCTTTGTCATATTGATTTCCTTGTTTCCCCATTAGGAGAACAGATGACAGAATGATTCCTTAGCTTCTTCCTCTGATGTGGTGCTCGTAGAAGAATATTTTGCTTCATTATAAAGGTCTAAAAGTTAGAATTACATTTTATAAAAGAGAGGGCACATTTTTTTCTGTCCTTCGGTGATTCTTTTCTCTTAATTATTTGCCAGATATTGTACTTTTTTCCAAAATAAAGTTTGCATTATTTTCGTTTTCTTTTACATTGAAGGAGAGGTAAATCAATACCTGCCATCATAAAAGCAGGACTATGAAAGAAAAGCACAATTAAAAAAAACCCTATTGTGACTCAATTAGTATGAGATGGTAAACCACTCAGTCATATTGGTTTACAAGTACTTTACAAAATCAATATGTAAATCTGTATCTAAATTTATATATAACCAAACAAAGAATATTATGCACTGTGATGGAAATTTCCACTAGTCCACTAGACTGTGATGAGTCCGACAATCCAGAAGGATTGATAAGTAGCGTTTCACCAAAAAATGCTAAAACATAACTCCATGCCCAACTATTCATTCATGTAGGAGGTTTTGGCTAGTCATAAATGCTGCGGGGATTAAGTACTGGCAGTTTTCTCCTATGTATTATATTAGGATATGTAAAATGACTAGCCAGCTTGGAGGACCGGAGAATAACGTATAAGGCCTTGTTGATCTCCAGCGACCAGGCCCACCAACGATGAATGTGAATGTCATCAATAGCGATAATATTATTAGTTTGACATGAATATACAGAAATCCATAAAACTTCAGATATTATCTTAGTACAAGTTAAAATTTTAATTAGATTAGTTGAAATGTGTTAGTAATTACATGTCGGTTTAAGAGCTATTTAGAAAAAAGCATGGTTGGAATGATACAGTAACTGATGAGAAAAAAAATAACATGATTATCACTCTTGGTCTTATATTCAAGTTACGGAGAAAGACATATAAAAGAAGAGCCATAGGCAAGAAAATTAATATTTCATAAAGTGAACTTACAAAGAAATGTACCAAGTTAAATGCGTGGTAGTCCATAGAATTCACAGGTTTAATTATTTATGGATATTTTAACATTATTGGAGCCATGGGATCACACTAAAGGGAAAAAACTAATATCCATTAAACTAGAGATATGTATTAACCTTTTCAGTGCCAATCATGTATGTCATGTGTGTTTAACTTTACACAGGAGGCTTCCATTAAAGAATAAAGCCTTACGTGTACAGTAAATGGCGGCTCCCACTACAATCAGGATTCGCTTTTGATCGGTCGGGACCTTTGGTTCTTTTTCTTAAGTTCTTTTTTAACTTATTTTTTTTTACTTTTTTAATTTATGTTTTTTCCCCTCATGTAATTTATGCACACATATATTATTTTTGTTTCTATTAATACACCTGTTGTTTATCAAGAAGGACCAATTATTTATACCTATGGATGGTTACTTACGCAAACATTTGACCGAAAGGAGAAAAAATAAACAAATTAAATTTGCTAAGGATAAATGTAATATTGTACAAGAGTATAAATAAAAATGCTATTTCTAACATGAAAAGACAGCCCTTGTTGCTTATTTTTATATGGGGTATGTTAATGCTTTTATACATGAAACTGTTGTCTAATTTTTCGGTTTGTTTTTGCCCATTTTTTCCGGATGAAAAGCGCATTTTGGAAAATAAATTAATTGTCCAACCCCCACATTCACTCTTTCACACTCTCATTCACTGCCTCTTATTCTCTCTGAATGTTTTCCTACATTCTCGGCTGGCTACTTCTGCTTCCCTGTCTTGCAGTTCCCCTACTTCCTTAGCATCCTCATTATAATCTTGTCCTTCATCGCCTTGTTCTTTACTGTCTACTCTCTACTGTCTTCTTTCTTCTTTCATATGTACATAGAAGTGACCTCCCGGTGAACCAGTGGCACTTCCATTGACATCCACCAATTGGGAAAGAAGGCCACCAGAAGGTTCACCATTGTTTGCGGAAGTTCACTGGAGGTCTCTATCCACGGAGATGCAGAAGAAGAAAGGAGATGGAAGACAGAAGAGAGGGGAGCAAGAAGATGAGGAAGGTGTCGATCTGCCCTGTCAACTGTAAGTGCTATTATTCTGAAGTAGAAACGTCTGGGACCACGCACACTCACAGAGTGGGGCTGCTAGAGCTGATGTGCAAAATATCATAGCATGTGAAAATTGCCTATCCTCTATTGCACAAAGTAACGCCCATAAGACATGGTTTTGCGAGTGTAGAGGAATCAGGATGCGACCCAGACGTTCCTGTCCAGCATTTTCTCATTTTCTGACCTCACATATTCTTTTGGTTGAAAAGGCACATATTCCCAGAATCCTGCGGAAGAGTGGGAGCTGCTATAGATGCAAAGGAGGAACAACTCCATATTAATGCCCATATTTTGGAATGGGATTTCAACAAGCTCATATAAATATGTTTATATATATATGTATATATATATATATATAAACACACAAACACACATATAAACTACGCAAAAGCATATGGAAGCAGCAAGTTATCCATCTGCTGAGATCATGGCACACAATGTTCCTTGAAGTGTAGACATGAGGACACATGATACAAATTGCCGCAGATTGCCGCAATTGTGGAATGTTAAGCTCCACGCAGCCTTTTTTTTCAGATCATATTTTCAAAATATTATAAATGTTTATAAAATACTAAAATAAACATTAATTATTAGACAACGCTAATCTTGCAGCCACCAAACATATATTAACATACTTAAAGTAACAACCAAGATTGCGTGAGTGAAATTTATGATCACTTAAAATAGCTTATATTGGAAATAAATATGGGTTTACATTTAAAATATTCTTCTGTATTTAACAAATAAAGAAAAGGAAATGGAAGAATAAAACTGAAGGGGGTTATGAAATGTGTTTGTTGGAAAAACCATATACATTTCTTTTGGGAATTCATTAAAATTCATGGTCACAGAACACATTCTTGTAGAAAGAAGGGAATGACATGGCAATTAGACATTTCCCAAGACGATCATTCCGAATATACCAGGCAAATGCTGCAGGTGATAAAGGTTTTAATTGTACGATTGATTTGTCTCTATATTGTGAGACATATTTATGCTACAAGCAAGTTCCGGTCAAAAGATAAAGGTTTATAGGGATGAAAAAATGATAAATCATGTTTTGGTGCCCGTGGTCATAACTAGTGATAATTTGTTTAATGTCCTTTTATTAGATTGATATTAACGATGATAATAAAGAAACAATGTTCCGGAGATTAGTGATATCACTTTATAAATGCAATTTAGACTTTTTTTGTTGTGGTCAGTGACTTATCCTGGCCTAGGATGGCAGCTTCAGGAAGGTCCACTCGGGCAGTGAAGCTTAGGCCAGGATTGGTCAGTGACTTATCCTGGCCTAGGATGGCAGGTTCAGGAAGGTCCACTCGGGCAGTGAAGCCTGGGCCAGGATTGGTCAGTGAATTATCCTGGCCTAGGATGGCAGGTTCAGGAAGGTCCACTCGGGCAGTGAAGCCTGGGCCAGGATTGGTCAGTGATTATGGGAGATCAAGGATCTCCCCAACTGGCCCATTTATGTTACGGAGGCTCAGCCTCCACAGACTTCAATAAAAGGTGGTGAGCACCTTTAAGACACAAGGTGTCTCCATTTCTTGAAAGTGTGCAGCTCCTTTTGATTGTAGTTGGGATACCAATGGCGGAGGGTGGCGGCTGGGGGTGCTGTCCTACGGCAGGCCTAAGGCCGCCCCACAGGTGAATACACCACTGCTTATAACTAATACCATTAAGCCTACAAGTAATATATAGACTTGTGCACGACAAGCAAAGTCTATTTGGATCTTTTTTTTGTTTCAATTTTGGCACCTTTGCTTTTGGAAGGTCTTTTCCTTTCAAACAAAATATAGTTAAACATTTTTAATGACGGAGAAACATGCCACCATCTGGACTCCCATTGCCACAAGATTTACTCCAACCAGCAGCATCTTAGGGCTTAGGAAAAGATTCAGACTAGATTTAGCATCACAGACAAATCAACAAAAGCAGCACCCTAATAATGGATAGACACACACAGCAACATGTTATGGAACAAAATTTCAACAAAAACGAACATTTTTGAACTCCATATTAATGCCCATTGTTTTAGAATGGGGTGTCCAACAAGCTCATATATGTGTGATGGTCAGGGGTCCAAATACTTTTTGGTCAGAGTGTATCTGGGATTAGCTGACATCCATGACGATACACCATGTGTTGGGTGTAAAATAGATTACTAATAACCCTTTCATTTTGTAAAATAAGTATACTCGATAGTATAAAGTCTGAATTCATGAATACAAGAATCAAGTAAAATGTCAAAATGTCAGCCGTGTCCCATTTACAGATTAATTTATATATGTATACAGAATAAATAGGATTTAAACAGAAAAGTAGCACAGTTTGTTATATCAGCAGCTCCTTCTACAGCATAAACAAGCTATTTTAATGAAATACATATTAGAACAAACCTGTTATTAAGTAAAATCTGTGTGTTTTTCTAGAAAGCATGATGATCGCTGTGAATTAGAATTTCTGTAGGGTAGGAAGCTTAGTTTTAGAACTTTTGCTTAACGAGCAGCTTATTTTCTTCGCAACTAATACATTATGAAGATTGAAACTAATTTTCCTGCAAAATGCATAAATAAATAATATTTTCGCATTAATGGCTATATTTTACAGCAATTTGTAAGGTTGCTTTTGAAGCTTGGTGTACTTTGCGCAGTATATACATGTACATATAAAACATTATTTCCATAAATGTAAAGTTTTACTGTGGTAATTACCAAAAATACACTTTTGAATGGGTATAATAAACAACACTTAAATATAATCTATTTTCTCTGACGTACTTGAAAAACTGTGCTGATCAATGCGTAAACATAGCAAAATACAACCTTAAGTCTTTTGCTTTCCCCAGTCATGAATAAAATGTTCTTTCTGGATCTCAAAGTCAACATTGAATGTGAAAATGCACCTATAACCCACTTTACAGGTATTTTTGGCTATTGAAAATGTAAATTTTACAGTTTAATGTGACTGAGGGCAGCACTCCCCTTTTAACACCAGCGTGAATATAGATATAGATGAGTACTGTGCAAACCTGAGCAATATGTGCAGAGGATGCAGTAGGTGCCAGTAATGCCAAATGTGCAAAATATGCAAACTGCAGTATTTATTTTAAACACAATATAACAAATAAAAACACATAATCCAAATGCAATACTCAAGTGAAAAATAATCCCCCCTATGATCCTCCAATAACGCGTTTCGCCTTGGGGCTTTCAAGGGATCCATGTTTAAAGGGGATGTAGAGGCAAAAGGTGATAATTATTGACCCTATTTGCATGCGCCTACCCAGAATCCCTTGTGGTTGTGGCAGCACCATGAGATTTCTGAGGAAAAAAACACGCCTTCTGGCTTATCTGGTGTCTGTAGATGAGTGTTTTAATAATACTTCTACTACCCCTTTAATTTTAGTGGAAGGGTTTTCCATCACCTTTACCCACCATAACTTATGTAGTGGATGCCAGGAGAATAATACCTACCAGGATGCACAAACAAGCTCCTACAGGTGTGATGATCTTTACATAGTGTAAAGATTTAACTGAAAAATGTCAACATAGCTAAATACAATGTTGTGAATATAAAAATACACATGGAAATGTGGTTGCTAGCAAGAATGAAATGCAAAAGATAAATTCCATTTTAAGTAAACCTTGCCGGTGAGGAAACTATTAATTTTAGTAATTTTTAAAGACTCAACAATTAACAAGGTGTTATCTATATAGTAAGTAGTTATAGATAAAGCATTCTATCTCACCTACAAGTACATTAGGCTACAATTCATTACAAATAAATGAAAATACATTTTCATGACAATCTTTAAGTTATAGATCTACTAAACTGCACAAGTATATTCAAGTTCTTTATATATGATGTTTTGTTTGTTTTTACAGATAGCGTGTAAGAAACAATCTGTCAAGAGAAAGCAATGCTGAGGCAGGAAGGTTATGGAAGAATTTCAGATTGGCAGAGAGATGGAAAAAAAGAAGTGATTTGTTTCTTTTGACGCAATCACAAAATACTAAACATAATACTTAGACTTAGATAAGAGAGGGTTGTGTTTATTAATGCATTCAGTTCAAGGAGAGATTAAACCACTCATTTACTCTTATTCCATAAAGTAATTCTTAAAGACTATACCTGCTCAGATAAAACACTGTGGTTGATGGTATATAAGAACCTTTTGGCCAATCTAGTCTACCCACAGCTCTTGATTTATTACATTGGACATTACAAAGTCAGACTGACAGAGAGGAACAAAGTGGTACAGGTGGCATCAGATGAGGAAACCCAAGTAGGAACACAATCCTAGAACAATAATTGTTAGATCTTTTAAGCACACAATGAGTTTCTGCTTATTAAACGTAAGGTAAAGATGGTTATCCTGAATGCAAGGATACATTCTGAATTCTAGAAATAATGCAGTTACTTTATACTGTATGTAATAATTCTGAATTTGCCTCTTTTTAGATGCTTTCCTGATGCAGGCTAACATCTAACAGAGACAGACAGAAGCCAACATTACTTGATGCTACATTGTGAGACCATTTACTGCAATGCGGCTATATATGTATATATAGTAGAACCATATATTAATCTAAATTAATCTAAACAAGGAATACCACATATTATTTAGAAGCAGAGGCTGGAGTGGACTTTCCTAATCATCTGCCACTGGAAGGCATTATATTTACATGACTCTTTGGTGGAAGTGATTCTACCTGAATTTCTAGATTATATGCTCACTCATCTTCCACACCGTTGGCAATACTCATCGAATCCTACACCTGTTACCTATTAAGTCGGTATACTTAAGCTCGCTTTACTGAATTGCCTGTAATCCACTGTACTGGTTCTTTGTTACAGATTATAGATTGTGCTATTTAAATTTTTTTTTCAAATTCGAATAAAATGTTTTCAAATATAAGGAAAACTTTTGAAATTTGAAAGCACAAGTAATATTATTTTATACAGTGAAGCATCGATGTCTGTTGATAAATATATTCACAGGCACTTTTTGGAAGCGATCCACGTTAAACAATACAGGTATATATCCGGTTCATTGTCTGTCTTCTGGCTTCCTCTTAGTATGTCTTTGAAAACAAATGTTATTTAAACCTGATGTGGGACAACCTGAACCCTTTCATTACCAGTCAAGCCATCTATTTCCATCTCTACTCTACATACTCTGTCTATCTATCGTCTATTTTGTTATTAGCACAATTGCATCCTAGTGCTCTAAACTTCTCAAAGATGTTTCTCAGAAAAATAAATTGCATGAAGAACTGGCTGTCATGTTCTATGTGTCTATGTAACTACTGTATGTCTTTCTGACCCTTTTAGGTCTTTAACATACCTGTGAACTCTCAGGGTTTTTCCTCGAGTTTCAGGGTAAATGGACAGATTGTCATTTTGTGGAGATGAGCCATTCCTACTGTTATTCCTATTATAATTAATTGTAAATAATATGTGAGCATAACAATTTATTAATATTATTAATTATCATTTTTATTATTATTATTTGTATTATTCAGAAAATAATAATAATACTAATATTAGTAAAATATACATTTCTTCTTTGTGTAGTGATTCATACAGCCAACATTTAGGTGGCATGTTTTCCTATAGGTATAACATGTCCATGTATGACAATACCAGTACGTCATGAAAAGTCGGTGGAGAAAAGTACAGTGGACTAACATAATAAATTTGCATCACTCGACACCTTGATTAGTATGCTCTTTTAGAGATATCTTTCCGCGCAGACTAAACATATGTTAAAAAAATATTTTTCATTTTATTGTTTCTTTTAGAGGCTTTAATCAGATAAAAGTTCACAGAAAGTTTCAAGAAGCTTATTTTTATTTCTGTAGCGCCTGCGTTTCTGTCGCATGGAAAATAATTGACTTGAAATCAGGACCAATGCAGAATTTTTGCACAATTAAAAAAAAATGTTTTGAGGAAGGATTTGGAAATGTAGGTGTTAAATTCCAACACATTTATCATATTTCTTTTGTATATCCACCTAAATAATAATGTAAAATAAGCTATTTTAGTGACTTTAACCTTTCTTAACAATAAGCTGGTAAATTGTAGTAATTTGTAGTAATTTATGGAATAGACAAAATAAATATTCTACATAATATGAATGTCTCATCATCAGGGATAATTTCCCTTTAAAAAGTATACTATGAAAAAAAAATAGATTAAAAAAGACAAAGAACCTCCCTCATTGTCAATATTTCCTGAAGGGCTCCAGCGTACAGTTGCAATTTTATTGTAAATATTAACTTTTTAGATTTCGGCAAACACAAAGAATATCCTATGGCAAAAATAAACATCTGCTGTGAGTCTGTCAGTTGTTGGCAGGTTCTGCACTATTGTTTAATCACATATTATAGGATTATGGAACGTAATGCTGAATACAAAAAAAGTCAATTAAAATGTATCTGGGAAAAAAAAAGATAAGCCTTCCTTTCAGTTTTACTTACACGTGAAAATGACTTGAAACTTCTCTTTACATTCTAGATGGAGACTTGGATGAAGGTGGGCTTTAATGAGGTGCATTCAATAAACAGCGAGTCTATTTGACTTGGTAAAAAAATGCAATAAGTACTAAGAAATGCAATAATCACAAACGTTGAAGTAAAGTCAAGGTCACATATTGACTATTGCCAACTCGAAGGCCTAGAGTGGTCATCGGTCAAACTAGGAAGAGCCTAGTGTTCTTGTGGCCAATGGCCTCGGTGGGTTTTCATGTTGACTTGAGCAAATTTTTACTATGATTCAATTACGCTTGTTGTCCTCCTGCCCCAGAGTTTTGTCTTTCCTCCCGTTCACGCAAAGAGCCTTACTCCTGATAACTGCCCTAACTACTGCCTCACCTCATGGCCATTACGTGTTTCTTTCTAGCAGATATTTTTTTTTGTTCCTAGGGCCTCTATATCTTTTGCTTCGTGGATTTGTGCCCCAAAATATTTATTTACAACATAAATATTCTGCGTTATCAAGAAATATTAGGTAGTTAATGGACAGGGAAGTGTAATTGGCTTTCTAACTATCCATAAAGATATATTCTTGCTACTTATATAGTTTATGTTTCATGCAACGATGGGTAAAAACCATGTATTACATGAACACGAAAACATCATTATGAAAGCTGGAGGCTACACAACAAGAAAGTGGTTGTTTCTATCCATGTTAATCTAAGCCGTACACGATTGTTCTAAAAATCTGACACAAACTGAGAGTGGCTTCGGGCTCTGTCTTTCTTTGACAACGGCAATAATGTGCAACGATGCACACACGAAAAAACAGAACATAGCATAAAATATTGTCTGTGTTCTGAGAATTAATACGCGTTTTCAAGAAACGTAAAAAGAAAAGAGGAAAGATATTTAAATATATTTTTATTGGGAATGATACTAGCTGACAATTTAGAACTAGGTTTCCATTAAGAAAAGTAAAGAGTAAGGACCTGAGGCCATCAGCTAGCAACTTCTGCACCTCGCATTGTTTGTGGAAGCAATCTGCATTATTATGGCTTCTTTTTTACGGAGTACAGAGCCATCGCCCACCCCAAAGGGTAATCCTCTCCCCTGCTCCTCCAATCGGGGGGGAGAGAATGTGCTTGGAGGCACATCCCTTTTTGAGGAAGCGCTCCTGGAGGCCTGATTAAAAACATTAAAATGACAAGACATGGGAGCAGTGCCGGCATTTCACTCCCGATATGACATCATATACCGGCGCTCGGCTTGAAATGCCGGCATTGCGACAAGGCAGAGGCCTCGCGGAGAAGAGTGAGAGGCGCCGAACGGTTGCTGAGAACTTATTCCTCAGCAACCGCTCGGCGCCTCTCTCTCCTCCGGGTCTACTAAAAAAAAAAAAAAAAGACAGAGACCACCCACCGCTGGACTTCTACAAGCCCAAGGTAAGTGAACTTCAAAGGGGGCTAGAGAGTGAGAAGAGGTAGATAGGAGGGAGAGGGGATAGATAGGATAGATTGGGAGGAGAGGGGGGTAGATAGGATTGATTGGGAGGAAGAGGGGGGGTAGATGGGATAGATTGGCAGGGAGAGGGGGTAGATGAGATAGATAAGGAGGGCGAGGTGGTAGGGAGGGAGAGAGAGAGGGGTTATATAGGGAGAAAGAAGGGTAGGATGAATATTGAAATAGAGTCAGAATGAGAGAGAGAATGAATGGATTAATGTGTGGATGCATTAATGAATATGTGTAAATAATTTGTGTGAAAGAATAAATGATTGTGTGAATTAGTGAGTGACTGTAAAAGTGTTTGTGTGAATCATAGGTGTATTATTGATTTGTCAAAAAAGCAGATGGTATAAGCAGGGTGTTTAGGCAATGGGGACAAAGATGGCACAGATAGTGTGTTTATGTGACAAACATGTACGTTCAGCTGTTTGGGGACAAAGTTGACACAATGTGTAATTTGGGTGCTGGTCAGGTTCTATGTGGGCAGTGTGGACACCAGGGCTGGCTTTGGCATGTGATCTATGCCTGTAATTTAATGGGTTTTATCTATACCTTTAATGCAGAGTTTATATGTAATTTCCAATTGATTTATACCTGCAAAGCTGGGTTTTGGGTTATTCTGTTCATCTGTATTGGCTATATTTCCATACCTTATTTATGTTTACCTGCAAATATAGGATTTGTATGTCTTATTCAGTTGATCTATACCTGGAGTGCTGTTTCCATGTATTGTTTATTTGATCTATACCTTCAGTGCTGAGTTTACATGTGATTTACAGTTGATATATACCTGCAATGCTGGGTTTGTGTGTTCTGTTGGTTTATACCTGCAATGCTATGTTTCCATACATTATTTATGTATACCTGCAAATACAAGTTTTTTTAATCTCATTCAGTTGCATGTGTTGTTTCCATGTGATCTATACTTGAACTACAGGGTGTAAGTAAGAGTGGTATGGTTTAGTGAATGAGGGGACAAAGGGACTCTGGGGATGATTACATGATTACAGAGAGAGGACCTCTCAATGTCACGGTGCAGGACTGATTCTCATGGTCTTCCCCTGATCTGCAGTCAGTGTGGCAAATATTTTTTTTTATTTGGTGTGGTAGCGGAGGGAGTGATTGCATGCAAGGGAGCGTTGAGCGGGGCCCAAGGAAATGCTTGGGTAGGGTCCAATTGTTTCACTATAAAATATATTGGCAGCAGGGTCTAATATTTATATATATTGGCTGCAGGGGCAAATATTTATATATATATTTGGCAGCAGGACAAATACTATATATATATCGGCAGCAGGGTCTAATATCAATATATATCGGAAGCAGGGTATAATATTTATATATATCGGCAGCAGGGTCTTATATTTATATATATTGTCAGCAGGGGCTAATATTAAAGAATGAAAAATAACTGCCTGTTTAGCTGTTATTTTGAAATCATATTTCAATCACGGTCTTTACTTCAAAGAGATAAATACATATTATGTAGTTAAAAATGCACGTCTAACGTGTGTGTGTATATATATAGTGTATATGTACCGTTTTATAATTGCCCCCCCCTACTTTGGTCCCTGGCCCCCATGTGCCCCCCCCTAAATATGAAAGCTGGAGACGCCACTGGTTCCCAAGTATTGTCTTCAACTGCTTCTTTATGCTCCCAGGTATCATCAGGCCCAAAGTAAATAGGTCTTAAAGATGTACCTAATTTCAGAAATGTTTTTGTAAGTGTTATGGCCAATGGATAACAGAATATTTATATGTTGTAATATATATATATATATATATATATATCTGTTATCTACTAATAAGCTTAAAGAGGGAATATGTAGCTATCCTGGGACCAAACTACTTTGGCTTTTCACACTTGGCACATGAGGCCACCATTTGACACTAAAATCCTTCAGTTAAAATTGGTTTAGACTTTTAGAAGAAGGTCCATGTGTTTGGCTCCGCATTCATAAGTGAGGGAAGAATAAAATCTATTTTTCAAGGAAAGCAAGAACATGTGTGTGAAATCTGTATTGTGAGGCAGGAGAAAGTGATCTTTGCAAGTGGGGCGTCTTGAAGTGAATGGAAACTCCCACTGATAAGCTCAAAATTATCCAAGCAGAATGAAAAAAAAAATATTTACGGGGTAATCTGGAGTGTTGCCAAATTTAGAGAACATGGCAGAGAGGGGAATGGTTTTGTAAACCTCTTATAAGAGATCGTGCAGGATCAATTCTAACAATACCTTTTATAAACTTTCCCAGTTTGGCAGCTTTTTGCAAAATTGTCACCATCTGTTGCTATTTTGTTTTAGTGAAACAATGGGGACATAATATGTTTTTTTTTTCTAAAGTGCTTTGCAAAAGTTCTGAACAGTCCTGCTGTCAGTGGGTAAACCCTGTAATGGTGTACCAGACTCGGCCATTTTTTAAGCGGAGGAGAGAGAGAGGGGCGCTGGGTGGTTTTCGCTTACCCGCTCGGCGCCCCTCTCTCTCTCCTCTGCGGCGAGTCTCCCTGTTCGGTCTCGGTGCCGGCTTGTAATGCTGAGCGGCAGAAGTGACGTCAATACACAGGCCGGCCCTGTGTATATGTATGGCGTTCGCGTCAGTAGGTATGTTGTTGGATAGTGTGTGCAGAGTGTTAGCATGTGGTGTTTTGTGTGAATTTGTATGTCAGCATATAGTGCAGAATGTGTATATGTTAGTATATAGTGTTGGCATGCAGATGCATGAGTGTATGGTGTTACTGTAAGATGTTTGCGAGCATATGATGTTAGCATGTGTATGTCTTTTACTGAGCGTGTTAGTGTATGTTAGTGTATGGTTTTAGCATGACTGTGTGTTAGTATTTGGTATTAGCATGTGTGGGGGTCAGTATCAGCATACGGTGTTATCATGAGTGTGTGTCAGCATATGGTATTGGAATGTCAGGGGTGAGCCTAGGGTTAGTGGCGCCTGGGAGATAGAGAGAAGCAGCAGGAGAAATAACGTGTGTATATGTAAGTCATACCGTTTTGGAGTAAGTGGGCGTTAGAGGGAGTCTGTGTGTTAAAATGTATGTTTGTTAGCTATGGTGGAGGGTCGTGAAGAAATACTTCACCTAGGCGCCACTAACCCAAAAGTCGCCCCTGCTCTCAAGTCATAAGGTGTACTTTACCTTCTTTAGCATTTTGTTTCTGCAAGGACTGGTTTGACCATGCACCAGTAGCATGGCAGTGACAATCGCATGCTAGTGGAGCTAGGTGTCTGACACATAAGCAGGTGAACAACCCTAGTAACTGGTAAACTAGGGGCAAGGGACAAAAGGTACAGCCCTCCCCTGTCTTATTACCTCTTTTGTTGTCATTCTACTTCTAGGATTATCATATACTATTTGTCAAAACATTTATTAGGTTCCCTTTATCTAAGACTCTCCTTTCTCATATACTTACTAGTATTATTAGTGTTATTCCACTAAATAAGACATACACCTTTGTGATCACTCACAGAAACATAACAGAGTTTAATCCTCCATCCTACACAGACCTTATCTCCCAATATTCCTTCCCACACAAATCATGAACCCCCCCCTCAACAAAACAGCCCTGCAATTAATTTCCTTGTCTTAAATTGTACACTCACTCCAAACACCCTATCTCGTTTCCCCTGCTGTTTTATATAACTTATTAAATAAATTGTGAAACGAGACATAAATGTATACAGATTTACATTTATTATGGGAATTCTACAGAAATAGAAACACTTTGCAGGGAGAAAGAGAATGCTGTGGCCAAGCTCTTGAATTATCTGGTTAAGCAATGGGGGAAACCTAGGGCCAGTGCTTTGCCTTGTCTTTTAGTGTTCTTTTAACCCTTTAATTGCTGAAAGGTGAATACACTATTAAATACAGGAGCTTTTTTTTCCATTTTGACTATATTGTCAGCGACATGGATTGTGAGGGGGCCTTAGGAGAAGACTGGGTTCCATTTTGTCTTTATGTTTATTAACTTCTGTTGGAATGCATTATGTGGTAGTATGAGGTAAACTGTTCTTGAGAATTCAGCCAGTGATTAAAACCTGGTACATTCGGTAAACTTTATATACAATTTATTTTAAGATAATGCTTATTTACCAGAAACTAGATATTTCCAAACCGAAACTATCTGTTTCTTAACAGTTTCTGCATGACGTTATAAGACCTTTTTGGCTATTGGTTAGAATCACTAAGATTTTTATTGGTGATCTTGCGGAAGGGCTTTAAAGTTGATGTATTTTTGCTGATGACACACAGATTTGCAACAGGGTTGATGTTCCTGGACAGGTAAGTCAAATCGCGAGTGATTTAGGTAAACTGGAGTAACGATCAGAGATGTGGCAACTGGCATTTAGTGTGGATACATGCAAAATAATGCACCTAGGGCATAAAAACCTAAGGACAGATTATAGAATATCTGATACTGTCCTAACCTCAACGTGTGAGGAAAGGGATTTAGGGGTAATTATTTCTGAGGATTTAAATTTGGTTGTATAGCATGAGGTATTATCAGTAGAAAGAAAGATTACAAATTCTGTGCACTCGCAATAAAACACACTCTACTGTATGATTGAAATGATTGGCTTAAATTCTTAAAGCTTCAACAATTTGCTGGTTGAACCATGATTCCCCTTTTCATTTACCAACACATATAAGATATTGTTTTTTCAGTAGTGTTTTGTTTTAAAACTTTGAAAACACATATATTGTAATAATTATGAGTGCTAGTAATTTTTTGTCAATTTCGGTTTGGACTTCTACATAATAGGTGCCTTTGCTGGGCAATGACCCAGTTTATGTTTTGCAACATCCCCTGATTAGAGTAATACCCCATTTGTTCATGCTGTAGAGGACATTCTCCCTCTGATCTCCCCTGTACTGGTCACATTGTGATCAGCAGCATTGGCTCCATAGCCAACAGGGGAAGCAATCAAAGATCCCAGCAGTCTGAAGATACCCTCTTCTGTTTCTTTTCTCCTCCCAATTATGTTTATTTGCAGGGGGGGGGGTGCAAATGTTAGGCGAGGACATATTAGTTCCCATTTAACTTGCATGTGCATGTTTTTTTGTAAGTCTAACTGTAGTCTAGTCAGTTGAGTTAAGTCTGAACACTTCACTTCTTGGTGAACAGACCCAAAAGAGTGATCCTTCAGTAACTGAGAAATACCATATGTGGAGGAAACCTTTAGGAAACCACTACATACGGGCTGAAGAGGCAAATGCAGAAAAATGAGAGAGAGATTAGATTAACATGTAGATTAATGAATTGTGGAACTAATGTAGCGTCAAATGTTTCTTGACTTTTTGGCTAAGATCAAGTAAGTACCTGTGAGAGAGGGAAAGCTTGGTCCTCTGGGGTATCCTGGGGTATTATAGTGTCTCCTAGCACGGATCCGCTGGGGCACTCTGCACTGTGATTGGTGTGCGGGGGCACACTTTTTTATCACCTTGCACAGGTTGGTTAGCACATTGTATTTACCTTGGATCCCCTCATAATGCACTTTTTATAGACCCACTCTTAAATTGCCCTGGACTTTGGCTGGTGGTGAAGGGTTAATTTTTTTAACTTAGGGGGCCTGTGATACTCTCACTGGCACTTATTTGTCACCAACACACAGTTTTTTTTTCCAGATTTCAGAGCACGTATGATTTCTGGTTTCAGATGAGTTAAGCATCATTGGGTCGCCTGAAGCTACAGTGAAGCTGAGCATCCAAAGACTCAGTCCAGTTTTGGTGGGGGTAGTGTTTTAGATACATCCAAGTGATGCATAATTTTCTACGTATGGTGAAACTCGGTCAGAGCCTCAGGTGCGTCTAATATGACAGAAAGACGAGCCGCAGCCGAGGAACTTGGCCAAAACCTCATACGTGTCCAATGAAAAACTATATTAACCCACTAAGAAGCAGGGCTTATTTACACTACAGGACCAGAGCCTACATTTTTAGTGTTTTTTTTCAACGATAATTTCCTTCTTTCTTAATTAATGTACTCATGCAGATTATATATTGTTTTTTGGGGGGAGGTAATTGAATTTACAGCTATTTAAACTGATGACTGTAGGACCATTTTTTTTCTGACGTACTTGTAGGTCATTGGTCCTGTAGGGGTTAAAGAGACCTCCGAAAACATAATATATTTAGATATATTATCGTGGTTTTAAAAAATAACTCAATTAGTGCTATAAGTATTGGAAACCAGTCTTTTTTCCACTATTTATTATTTAAACATGTGTAATGAATTACTTAAAGGAATGCAAGTAAATTAATCTGGCAGAGCCTCTAAAAATAAATTAGCATGCACCAAAAAGGCATCAAAATCAACAAACGAAAATTAAGTTATGCAAAGTCTACTTTATCAACAAACCTAGAAACTTTGCAGTGTAAGGTGAGTCCGGTAACTTAAACCAAGCCAACAATTCAAACTTCAATGTGGCTCCAAGGCAAACCACAAGGTAAATTTGCCAATTACATTTTGATCTTAGAGTGTTTCTTGGAAACATTTTGAAATACAAAAATACAATTACAGATGTTCCTAAGGGATAGTGGTTTGTTACAATATCACATTCTGTGACCTACACTGTGCATGTAAAGCTAATCATGCAGTGAATATGATTGTACCAAGGTATTTTTCATGAAACAAAAGGCATCAATGCTTACATAATCAGTCTTTTACAGTGCTTTTGCTTAAACTTTTGTTTTGAAATGCACCAACCAGTGAACTTATGCACCAACCAGACATCCACCCACCAGGGAACTTATGCTCAGAACAGGGAACTTATGCACCAACCATACCTCCACCCACCAGGGAACTTATGCACCCACCAGGGAACTTATGCACCAACCAGGAAACTTATGCACCAACCAGCCTCACTACAGGAACTTACTGCACCCACCAGGAACTTGCATGCCCAACCAGACCTCCACCACCAGGGAACTTATGCAACCCACCAGGGAACTTAGCCACCAACCAGGGAACCTTTTGCACCAACCAGGGAACTTTATGCACCAACCAGGGAACTTATGCACCAACCAGGGAACCTTTGTGCCAGGGAACTTATGCACCAACCAGACCTCCACCCACCAGGGAACTTATGCACTTCTGCAATTATTTTCATGTTAACATTTGCTGGCACACAGTGGACCTACAGGTTCAGAGGGTGTGGCTTTGTACCATTAGGGTGACCATCAGGGGACCTGTCCCAGGCAAACCGATTCCAGGACAATGCAATGTCCTGCAATGACGATCAGCAGTGTGAGTGCAGAGAAGTTGTGTGTGCCTTTTCACAGGCCCAAAGTGACAGGTGCAGCCAACCAGGCAGTTCACCATGGTGCTGAGAAATCACTTTCTGGCATTTAGGATTTGGCAGAGGACCCAACATCTCCTCACCTCCCTCCAGGCAGGGCATACCACACTCCCTTACTACCAGCACACTGAGTCTGTGCGTGCGTATTTGATGTCTGTTCCTGGCGATCAGATGTAAGCATCATGTAAGGACTGCAAGGGAGCAGGGAAGAGGAAAAACTATCCAGAGCCAGTAAATTTGTATGTTACTTTGTGAGTGTGAGTGTGTATAAGTATGTTAATATGTTACTGAGTGTGTGTTAGTATGTGTATGACAATATGTTATAATAAGTGTGTGTGTAGGCACCTTACTGTGTGTGTATTAGTATGTCAATATGTTAAGTGTGTGTTACCATGTGTAAGCAAGTATGATACTGTATGTGTGTTTATGTGTTAGTATGTGTCTGCAAGTATGTTAATGTGTGTTTGATAGTATTTATAGTGTATTATCGGTAATTAGTATTGTTGGAAATAAATATCTCCTAAATTTTCTGGCTGACTCCCAAATCCAAACCAAATCTATCAACCTTGCATTAGGGCACAAGAGACAGAAAGGAATGCAGAAGAAGGCCCAGGTCTCCACTTCCAAAATGCTGAACCACTGAGTAGGATCATACTTCTGCACGGTAAATGGGAGAGGAAACTTGGAAGTAAGCGACTTTACATATTTTTATAATAGCCCAATAAAAAGTTTCACCTTTAAGATAAGACTCCATCTTCCAGACAAATAAACCAGTAATCTAACAAAGATCCCTTAACATATTTACTCTAGGAGAAATTAGGTGTTTCAGATGATGAATGTCATGCTGTCAATCTAGCCCTGATTCAATTTTTAACGTTAGTTATCCACCTGTTTCCTGTGTTTGCAGAATGAGTTCTTTGGAGTGAGGGGCTTGCAATGGAATAAGTACCAAGTGTTTTTTTGAGTTTTTTCCTAAAAAACAAAGTCAGTGAAAATCCAGGTACCGTAACTGTGAGAAACAAATGTTCAGTGTATGCAATTTATTGTAGCCTTAGATGGAAGGAAGAAGGAAGAAGATGAAATGGAGAGAAAAATTGTTTGTGACAGCAAGAATCCCAGGACTATACAAAGACTTATGCATTTTACAGAAGACAAGACTTTCTCCTGAAATGTTAATCTAGATTTTTTCCTCCCACATCTAAGTGATAAAATACATAAGAAAAAGATGCCGGCTACACCCCATTCTTTGGCAGAACTTGACCCTATTCATAATTTTTCTCATACCGATAATGAATAACAGACCAAATGCTAAAAAGCATAACATAATCAAGAGATGATGAAAAGCAAAACATTACTGGCTGTGCATAATCTGTATTTCTGAATGGAACATTCCTTGCTCACTGTTACATTCAGGTGCCAGCATTACAGTAATAATGATCATCTGACAAATGATGACCTTAGCAAGTAATTCAATTAGTACCCAAACAACTGTTATTTATGGCCAAGTAAGGAAATGTCATGTGAAAATGTTATTCATTTAGCTGATTACAATGGCATCTTACAATTTTAAATGCAGTCGTTTTGGTATGATACTTTAAAGAGAAATGTTTAGTAAACGTATAATTAAAGGAAGAGTCTTGTTCCAATGTTTTTATGCTCATGGAGTCCATTTTGCACAGACTCCAGTGCATTTGTAAATCAGTGGATTTAGTTACTGTAGTTAAGGAACTAGACTTGTCTATTTGTGCGAAGCAGGAAGTATCCTTAAACACAGTACCTGCACATACCAAGTTACAAAAATTCAGTTAACATTCTATTAAAAAGAATGGGGGTTGAACTCACCAGTGGCTTCTGCTCAATAAACCAGTATGTTTTCAATGGGATCTCAACTGGTATATATATATGCAAGCCTAGCTGGTATTCTCTACTTAGGCGTTATTCGTGCTCCACCAGACTTAAATGGGTCATGAGGAGATGAGTCAGAATTCTCATTTTGACTTGAGTAACAAAGATCATATTGACCTAATTGCGTATTTAATTAACTTGATTTGTGCATTTTACTTGAATAGGGGGATGGTTGGTGTCACGTTCTGCCCAGGCTGCGGAGCTGCATATCTGTCCTGCTTTAGTTTCTCTGCTTTCCTTTGATCCATTCCTGGATTTCCTTTTGCTTTGCTTTATTTTCCATTCCTTGCTTCTGCTCCGGCTCTTTGCTTCAGCTCTGCTTCCTTTATTAGTTGTGCCCCACCTGTGTGTTCTGTTTGTCTCAGTCTGCAGTCTGCAGTCTAAGGTATGTCTCAGTGCTATGTGTTTGGTTTCCATGTGTGGTTTGTTTTGTATCTTTGTCAGCAGGGATTAGCGTTAGGACCCACCGTCATTGGAGTACTTTGGCGTAGTGGTGGGCTAAGCATACTATGGCCATATCATGTGACAAAATCTCCAATAGTTATCTTGTAGTCCTAGGCTAGTTTCTGTATTCATGTTTGTCTGTCTTTTATGTACCTTTGCCCTTCTTCCTTGAATCATCTGAGGATTCTGGTTCCTCTCTCCTCTCCCCATGTCCCAGTTAAGATTTCCTATCCTTGCTTAAAGGAAGAAGCGTCCGAGGGTTCCGGCTCCTCACTCCTTCCCCTGTGTTCCTTGCCTTCTTCCCTGTCCTTTGTTGTGCCCTGTAACATGTATGTCTTGTCTGGTTATGTCTATTCCTTGTCTTGTGCCTGTTTATACTTTTTGCTATTCATGTCATGTTTCTAGCCACTTCTCGTGTATATCTTGTATCATGCTTCTTGCCTGGTCTCCCTTTCCCTTGCTGTGTTTTGTGTCTGCTACATTAACTCTTTGCTTAGCTTCCATTCTCCCAGCCTGCAGCATCCTGCACGTGATTCAGTGATATGCTTCATGCCTGCTCCAGGGTGCCTGCAGGATTCGTTTTGTTCTGGACATCTGCTGCCATATCAGGGCGCTGGTGTTTGGCTGCACTAACCTAGGTGCTCAACGCCTGGGCGAGTGTGGTCACCCTGCAACCAGGCCCTGCCCCAGACTCCACTGCTGCATCGTGACTCCTGCATAATCTTCGGGCGCGCTGGGTCCTCTGTCATCCGTATGGACCCAGTCCGTGACACATATGAGTGCCTGTATCCGGGCTACCCTGGTTGAGATTTCTCCAAGTGGGCAACCTGCCGTGTACCCTGAAAGAGGGTTTCCTGAGTTGCGGCCAGCGCCCCACTATGGACTCCCAGTATGAGTGCCTGCATCCGGGCTACCCTGGTTGTGTATTCTCCAAGTGGGCAACCTGCCGTCTGCCCTGCAAGTGGGCAACCTGCCGTCTGCCATGAAACCCGTGCCTGTGCCTGAACTGTTGCCTAAGCCTGAACCTGAAACCCGTGCCTGTGCCTGTGCCTGAACCACACGTGCCTGTGCCCTGAACCCGTGCCTGCTGCCTGAACCCGTGCCTGTCCCTGAACCCGTGCCTGACCCTGAACCTGAACCAGTCGTGTCTGCCCAGCAAGTGGGTTACCTGCCGTGTCTGCCTTGTCAAGTGGCTTATCTACCTTGCCTTCGTTTGGACTAAATGTCAGCTAGAGTCATCTTCCTCTATCCTGTTCAGACATTCTGATTCCTGTTTTTGGAGGAGATTGGTCTACTAGCGGCAGTGTTGGTCATCGAAGGACTCCTACGTTTTTCAGACTCCGTATGCTGGTTCCTGGGTCGACTTGTGTCTTCAGTCTTCCGTTAGAGAGCTGGGCTTCCTTCTGTTGATGTTTCTGTTCGCGTCCAGAGGCCGATCTTTCGGAGGGGGATTGTGTCACGTTCTGCCCAGGCTGCGGAGCTGCATATCTGTCCTGCTTTAGTTTCTCTGCTTTCCTTTGATCCATTCCTGGATTTCCTTTTGCTTTGTTCTATTTTCCATTCCTTGCTTCTGCTCCGGCTCTTTGCTTCAGCTCTGCTTCCTTTATTAGTTGTGCCCCACCTGTGTGTTCTGTTTGTCTCAGTCTGCAGTCTGCAGTCTGCAGTCTGCAGTCTAAGGTATGTCTCAGTGCTATACGTTTGGTTTCCATGTTTGGTTTGTTTTGTATCTTTGTCAGCAGGGATTAGCGTTAGGACCCACCGTCATTGGAGTACTTTGGCGTAGTGGTGGGCTAAGCATACTATGGCCATATCATGTGACGAAATCTCCAATAGTTATCTTGTAGTCCTAGGCTAGTTTCTGTATTCATGTTTGTCTGTCTTTTATGTACCTTTGCCCTTCTTCCTTGAATCACCTGAGGATTCCGGTTCCTCTCTCCTCTCCCCATGTCCTAGTTAAGAATTCCTATCCTTGCTTAAAGGAAGAAGCGTCCGAGGGTTCCGGCTCCTCACTCCTTCCCCTGTGTTCCTTGCCTTCTTCCCTGTCCTTTGTTGTGCCCTGTAACATGTATGTCTTGTCTGGTTATGTCTATTCCTTGTCTTGTGCCTGTTTATACTTTACGCTATTCATGTCATGTTTCTAGCCACTTCTCGTGTATATCCTATATCATGTTTCTTGCCTGGTCTCCCTTGCTGTGTTATGTGTCTGCTACATTAACCCTTTGCTTAGCCTTCATTCTCCCAGCCTGCAGCATCCTGCTCGTGATCCATGGGATATTCTTCATGCCTACTCCAGGGTGCCTGCAGGATTCGTTTTGTTCTGGACTACATCTGCTGCCATATCAGGGCGCTGGTGTTTGGCTGCACTACCTAGGTGTTCAACGGCTGGGCGAGTGTGGTCACCCTGCAACCAGGCCCTGCCCCAGACTCCACTGCTGCATCGTGACTCCTGTAAACTACATCGGGCGCGCTGGGTCCTTCCAGTCACCAGCTTGGACCCAGTCCGTGACAGTCTCCTTTCCCAATTTTGCCAACCAGTCTTGGGTCATGACAAGACCGGCAACACCAGGCACTCCACGTCTGCCTCAGTTGGGTGAACATTATCAGGATGAGTTGGTGTCCAAACCACTTGATAACACTCAACTAAACCAACTCAGTCAATAACTTGTTGCTCTCAAGTTTAGTCTAGTTGTGATGGTCATTGTGAGTTTCCAGTCAAGTTCTGTTGAGTTAATCTTGATTGTGGTCTAGTTGGTCATCTGTCAAACCAGCAGCTGAATTAGCTGTATAATTCATTTTTGAGCTGGCCGTTGAGTTGACACCCAACAATCACCAAGTTGGGCGTTTTGATTCAACTTGAGTGGGTTTGAAATCCAAATAGCATTCACACACTTTAGTGAACAAACAGACTCTGAGGGATCATGGATGTTATTGCTTAAATGAAGGTCATAACCACGCAAGTCGTATATAATTCTTACATAAGACCCACCATAGGCAATCGAGAATGTGAGATGTATAAGAAATACTACATATATATATACCGTACTTACCGGCGTATAACACGCACCGGCGTATAACACGCACCCTCGCCGGAACCAGAAGTGCGGGAGACGCGGCTGCAGATCGTGCAGCTCTAGGAGTTATTGGCGTATAACACGCAGGTAGGGTTTAAGCTTATTTTTTTTGTTATAAAACTGCGTGTTATACGCCGATAAATACAGTATATATAATATTGATATATATATATATAATATATATATATATATATATATATGAATCTGCTTGTCTGTGTATATAGGAATTCACAGTACATTCGGCTGTATCCATTCATGGCATTACTGTTATAAGTGAACTATGGGATGCTGAATAGGCAAAAAAATGTTAGGCCACTAAAAAGCAACAAATGACTTTACATAGAGCATTTTTATTGTTTCCTAGTTTTATAGTGTATTAATGTACTCAGTATTATGCTTAGTAATACAATGCTGAGTTCAAGCCCTTCTTGCAAACCATATATTAGAGATCTGAACTTAATACTTTAATCACACAGCATGAGACTTGCACTAGCAGTATATCCCCTGCTGAAAGCAAACCATCCTCTTCTTAATGAGTCTTTGATTTTAGTCTGTCCATATATTCTTTTTATACACATGTATAATATAAGGCCCACTCCTTGTTCCAGCATTATAGGGATTACAGTAATGTAAAATGGGGTGCAGCATGGTTACATTGTCAATGAACTCATAAAGCAGTGATGTGATGTTCATGATGCAAATAAATTGAATAGTAAGGAGTTTGTATGTGATGCATGAATACCAGGTCAGCGGCTATTTACCATTCCTGGTGCCCTACTCACTAATGCACCATATGAAAACCTTGACAGTCACGGTTATATTTATATTTTCACGTACTCATGTTAAATCACGCTGGTTATGGTCTCTTCAAAATAAATAAGGACATATTTGGCCCAAGTGTCTTAAAGACTACTGCTATCTGACCTGAATCAAAATAGGAGACCCACTACCCAACACTTGGGTACATTGGCTAAAACTGGGCAGGTCTTAGACTTAGGCATGGCTTATATTTAGTCTCACACACAGTGCTTCTTAAATATAGCATTATATGATGCGGCTGGCTTAGACTAAATATGGTTCTGAGTGATTTCAATCCATTTCTCATATATTGCTTATTGCTGAGCGCATACAAAAATATAGACAGGGGATGTACTGATGACCAGTTGCTGCACTGGTGAAAGTTTTATGGATAATATTATTTATGCTATGCTCTTGGCAATATACCAAAGACTGCCCTACTTGTCACCTTGTTAATCTTTTACCTTTTAAAATGTACCATCAATTGCATTACTGATCGTAGTCCATTAGCATGCTTTATAAATATTACGACTGAAATATATTGGCTTGCAATATGATACAAGGCCAACCCTGTCCAAAACAAAATAGCTCTGTGTTCGTTTCATGGAGCAAAGCAATTTAACTCTCACCCGCTTTGGAGAGGAAAGTCTGTACAGCTGTGCTTCAGCTATGCTCCAGATCTTCATTAGAACAAAGGAATACTCCTCCACCGTCCTTGTGTACTGATTGCTATTGCCCAACATTATCATTGATTATTCTTCGCAGACATAGACTAATCATCCACAAATCACCATACTATATATGAATATGACAAAATGTGCAAGAGGACCAAGTCCAAAACAAGGTGCCATAACTGGGCTTCTCAGGTTTGCATTATTACACTTAATTCACAATACTGGGTCTACAGCACGCATGACCTTATAATGCTTACTGAGCTCCTTGTCAGGCTCTTGCACTTGGTTATGTGCCCTAGAGAGTAGCCTAGGTTGCCTTGTGGCTGCTGAACTGGCTCCAGTAATGCCTTTGAGGATATACTGTTGCTATTTGTAAATAATGATGATGTGGCTGGCTTAGAAGCATTGATAAACCATACGGTTTAAAGACAAATTGCCGAAAAATGATTCTTGAACTTTTTAACTTTGCCATGTGCGCACCTCCCTGTGCTTCCTATCACGTCCCTTAAGATGGCACTGTTTACAAAGCGCTGTAAGTATATGGCATGTGGATTAAATGCCATATATAATGCAGTGCAGCTGCTCTTCTTAACCCATGCATAGATTTATATATCTAACCTTTCCAACCATACGCTACTACTCTTGCATTAACAACTGTTATTGTATCATTCAAAGAAATCTCATAACCCATAATAAAAAATAACCTAATATAGTACAAAATATATAGTTATATTTGCCACGGATAGGTTTATACCAAAATCTTAAATTGCCGTGGGACCAATCTGTATTGATTCCCTAAAACAGCACTGCGTTTTCTATGCATAATAGTTTACCCTGTTTTGTTTATAGATGCGTCTACTATATAACGAATCGAAAGGGGTGCTAGCATCTAGTGTACCCTACTCTGGAAATCAAATGGTCAAGAGAAATAGTAATGATTTATCCATTGCGCACGTTTATGCATATTTACTTAATTTTCATTAATTGTCCTAATGGAAAGTGCCGCTTTGACAACTGAATTTAAACAATGGGGCAGAGATAAAATGCTAAGGGAAAAAAAATCCTTCTCATCTCCATGAAGAGGAAGCAGCTGTGATTACACTCTGCACACATTCTACCATGTTTAACAAATATATTTTACAAATACTTGAAGTTCTGTTTTGACATCTTCACTTTCTAAAAGATTTTGTATTTATTAACACAAACTAAAAAGGTGCCTTCTGTTAACATCGATATTATGTCCCTGTGACAGCCAGTGCTTATATTTGCATGTGAGATAGCCAGAAGTACCGTAGCTTTGTTAGTGTGTGACCTGACCTGTACACATGATCCACAAAAGTTGATGAGTTTGAGGCGCTAGATGGAATTAACCCAAAATATGTGATGTCTACCTAAATAGACTAACAACTGTGATTATGTATTTTGACTCGATCTTCTAAAAACAAGCTATAAAGAGATGGCTTGTATATCAGAGCGTTAGCACAGAACATTAAGTAGTAAAGTTAGGAGACTAGAGCTTCATATTGCTAAACTACACGTTTGGGGACTAAACAACAATAGACCAGAGAGGAGCAGTAGAAATGGCTTATGTAGATTCCAGTAAGGCATTTGACACTGTCCCTCATAGAAGATCCATAAATACATTCCAGTGTTTGGGTTGGGATGTTAAAATAGTTGAATGGATAGGGCAATGGTTGAGTGACAGGAGACAGAAGGTTGTTGTTATGATATGGTATATTCAGAGGAAAGTCTTACTAGTGCGGTACCTCAAAGACCAGTACTAGGACCTATACTTTTTTTATTAGCCATATTACAAAAGATCCTAAAGGTAAGGTATATCTTTTTTGCAGATGATACAACAATCTGCAACAGGGTAGACTTCTCTTGTGGAATAAGCCAAATTCAAATGATTTAAGTAAATTAGAAGTAAATTAGCGTAGCAGCTTTATTTCAGTTACGCCTTATTTAAAGGTTTGGATGGTAACGCTTACCAAGGTTTCTCAATAAAGTTCTTGTGTTGTGTTGACCAATGAGTAAATGTTTTTATTTGACAGTCCCACCTTAGACCATTAACTGAGGGTCCTAACAGTGGTTTAATTGCCATACGCATTACATATTTATTCTTCTCCTAGTCTACAAGCTATATCACTAAGTTCTCCTTTAACAAAGAATACTCAGTCATTTCAGTATTTTTCATGGAATCCATAAATTACAATTTCTACCTCTTTAAAAAAGGCTACCTCATTAAACATGTCTAAAAAGATAAGCAAGATATGCAAGTTATATATCTTTATGTATTGGCATATTTTACCCATTTCAAGGTAAAATATGAATGTGACATGTTTAAATGAAATGAGGTTTGTGAAAACATTCAAATCATCAGCACAAAACCACCACTTTCAGTTTGGCACAGAATGGTACTATTAGCTGGAGAGGTTACGGCCAGTAGAGGAGATTGAGTTACTCAAGCTTTTACACTTCGTTTTAATTTATTAAGCTGAAATTCAAGGGGCCAGAAATATCGACTTATCAGCAGATGTCCTATGCTTCTGAAGAAAAATATGTATTTTGGAATTAGTTGCTACTACTGTCACAGTTATTTAAGGAATATCTGAAACATTCCATTCAGTTTATCCACCTAGTAAAGTAGAGTAGAAGCAGTAAGTGCCACTGATTTACTGGTAGAGATCCAACAACCATAAAATGTGTCCAGATGTGCATGCAAGCTACTGTAGCAACACCAACAGCAAATATATGCACACAAAAAATATATAGATATTATGAAGATAGATGTGACTCTATATTTTGTGTCCTATATTACAACTGTCTAATATCTGGTCCAAAAATGTATTTTGTAAGTTTAGACAAGGGTTAGTAGAATATTTGGAAAAACCCCACTCGCTGGGGTCTCAAGCATTTTTATGCTTAATGCCATCACAAAAGAAAGCATTCTATTAGTATAAAAGTCTGATCTGACCCAGGGGAAATCCATTAGGAGAGGTCAGGATGGTACCTCAGCATCATGGGAGAACCACAAGCCAAAGTTGAGATAGAAGTCAAGCTGGTGGGACGCATAACCATCCCATCCCATCCCACAGATAGTCTTCACATTGTTGTTTCAGATAACCCAAACCTTGGGTTACTTAGCTTGGGTCACACAGCACCTCCACAAATGGTCTGGTCATAATTACAATCATTATTTTTGCTGGTGTACCTGCTTCTAAATAGTCAGATCAGGAACATAAGGGCAAATTCTATTAGGCCACCAAACTTTACCTGCTCTTGGTCATCATTCAGACACATTTACTATACATTCTTGAAATGTGTCTATAGAAATGTCAGGGAGCAAACATGTAAAAGGTTTAGTTAAGTTATTTTTGTGACCTATAGCTTAGGGCTTTGGGACACCCTGAAGTCACTATGAATTATAAAGGGCTATTCCTGGAAAATTTCTCTACAGGGAGAGTTAAGCTGGCCCTGCATGATGAATAACTCCATCAGTGAGGGAACCTTCATGGAATCTCACCAATTCAAATACAAGGTCATTCAAAAAATTCTCAGAACAGAAGTTCATTGAGGTTGGACCTTTTGACATTTACACCCACAATCCCTAGAACTCATTCCCCTGCATGCACCTGACCTTTTCCTTGCTGGATAATGAGCATCCTTTTTTAAATATTTTGCAATAGTTTACAGCAATAAGTATATAATAAGATAATAAGCAATAAGTTATCTGAGACTTGAATAAGCCATTATTTTTTTATTGTACAGCTTGCCCGTAGTACAACATGGTTGTCAGAGAGCACTTGGGTGAAACAGTTTAGTTGAACTTGTCAAGTTATTTTGACCAACTTGGTTAGACTCTACTACTTCTCATGATAGGCTACTCCACTTATTTATCACCTTATCGGTAAAGAAAAACCATGCTCCATTACCTGGTTTTACCGACTAAGAAAAAAAATAGCCTCTCAATAAACCACGAAGAGTCATTCACCACGAAGAGTCAAAAATAACAAACGTCATAGTGGAGCAGCATTCCAATAAAATCGCATCATTCAACCACTTTGTGGAAAGGCCTAAATGTGCAGCAATAAGTTGGTTACAGCTTTGTCACAATATTTAAGCACTGCAATTATTTATTGCTTCATCTCTGTCTGGATTTGTCTCTACAACTCTCACAAAATACAACTGTCTCTGGGAGACTAATTATTATGAACGGCTACGTGCAACATTTCAAGTACAAAATAATTGCAGAGATTAGCAGTTTGGCCCATAGGCGTGGAATCTCTATTACCGATTATTTATCATACAGATCAAGAAACCTCTGGAAAAAAAATCCAACTCGAGAAAAAAAACCGACAGAACTGAACTGAATCATAATAAACCATGTGACTTATTTTCCATAGTGATGATGGCAATAATTTGTCATTTTGGTTTCTGAAAGTCTGTTTGTACTATGAATAACATCTTGATTTCCATGCTGGCTGTTATATATTTCTGATACCCATTTTAGTGTTATTTTGTTTCTCAGAGCTCAATTATAGTTTCATAGGGCTTATAGGTGTCATATTGCCCATGGTTGGATCAATAGGAAATGGTATATAAACTGCCAGTTCTCATGATGATATGTGATTTACATCATTTACCATTTCTGGTTGGACGGAAGGAGTTTTGGACCCCATACCTTGAATGTCTAACTTCAGGATCAGAATTCAGCAATCTTTCAGAAGCAGGATCTCTTTAAGATACTATTGAAGACTTTCCAGTAGAGAGAGCTGCTATTTCTGATAAGAGGACACATAAAGAGTGCCAATTAGCCAATTCTTCTTTCTAGAGTATTACGCAAATTAATTCCCTAATAATAAGGATGTTGGGGAATGATATTTGTGTGTTTTTCTTCCGGAGCATGAAAGAAGTAAAACTCCCTAAAAACCCTTTGTCATGACCATTGTACTTCCATTGACTGGTATAAATGCATGTTTTTCTAGAACTAAGCTTCTGCTGTAATGGAATAAAATCCCATACTAACTAATACTCACCACTTCAGTACCTTGATACTTCATAGGCAAATTCTGATTCCTCACCAAAAGAAACTAATGTTTACCTGTGAAGTGGCGGTTTTGCATGACATTAGTTAAGGCTTTTCCTAAAACAGTACTTTGCAAAAGAAGGAAATGTGGGCATTAGTCTCTCAGTGCTGTGCCTAATTTGCAAGTAAGGGTTTTTGCAAACATTTTAACCACAAGATTTAAGGAGAAAACACACACACATCCCCAACGCACCACAATACACCCCCGTGAGACAGGGATTGGAATCGCATAAGTGTGATACCAGACAGGGGAGTAGTCGATAAGACATTAAAATGTGTCATCACGTTTGGGGAAAGTGCAATACTCAGTCATTGATTGCCTAATGCTTTAAAAGATAGTTTAATCCATGTAATATTTAACCATATCTGCTTTCTGGTGCAGCGTCTAATGTAAGTCAAAGGCTTGTCAATACTCCGTTCTCTCTATATCGTAAGGACCGTCTTTAATTTATGTATCAATCTGTCTCTTTTGATTTGCGTCTGTTGTTTATATAGCAGCTATATAAATAAATGATAATAAGTAAAACTGTAATAAAATTGTCTCAGGTATAAACTGATTGCCGAGTCTTGTCTACACATTAAGTATGAGCAGCTGCGTGCATAATCCATATTCCTGAATTTATCCACTCGTTAACCATCCGCTATCCTTCTGGTGATGTCACAGTTTCCATGTTTTGCTTAATTGTAGCATAATATGACAATAATGCACCGATAGGTTTGATTTATATCAGAGGATCGCTATTTTAAAAGACTGCATTAACGCTCAACTTTCTGAAGCAAGAAATAAAGAAGAATTTACCAGCAATCCTGGGAATTCAGACAGTGAACTGCTGGCAGCCGCATTATCCTAAGGCACCTGTGGGCCCGTTCTCCAAATTCTGTGAGCATTTGTTATTATGAGGTCTTTACGCCCTCCTTTATAATATTTTAAAGCCCCATGCTTTTGCATTCACACTAGCATATTCATGTTGCATAATTAAAATGATTCTTAGCGTTTTTATCATTTGATCGTGAAAGATTACGTATATTTACATACGTGCGCTGGTCTTCTCCACTGTAATCATTATCTTGACAATAATGTAAATGATAATGTAGCGTCTATGATTCTGTGAGTGGCTACTATCTTATGTCAGCGGCTAAAATAACACCTATGCCTCCATGTCCAATTTTTATATTTTCACTGGGGATAAATTGCTATATCCTGGTAAAAAAATTGAACTCTAGATTCCAATTTCCAATATTATTACGTAAACAAATAACAGACACTTCCGCAAACATATCCATTTCCACAGGGGATCTAATATCCCCTCTCATGTACCAGGTCACATTTTGTAATTTAAGGGTCAGCCGCACGTGCCCTATTTCCCTATTTACAAATTGCTTAGCATGACATTGGCCCTGACCTTTTTCTTTCTTGGCGCCCTAGATGTCAAAAGGAAGAAACCAATGAAGCATCAAATGCTATGATAATAGATTCAATATGATTCCCGGAGAGGGTGAAACCAGTGTTTGTACACTGCACATTAAATGTTTCCCCCCCCCTGGAAAGATCACATTACATGTGCAGAGATATCACTACCATTCCCATACTATGAATATGTTTAAAGAGCTTACTATGAAAGCTAAGATAACATGGATTCTGCTCAGCAAACGAATCCCCATGGTAAGTCAATGGTTCGAAATAGAAGACAGATCAATAGATGTGTTAGTAATGTTAAGTGTCTTTTAAAGGAGATCGGTTATATAATTATGTCGCTTATTTTCCCTGTTTATTTGTATTTATTTATGTGCTTAAAATAATCAGAACGGCGCATTTTTGTAAGAAAGCGAACCAGCTTGTATGTATACATTCATGGCTCGTATTTTATATAAGGTGCGTTATAAGTACTGATACATTGTAATGGGTTTTTTTTCTATGCACGTTTACAACCAAGTTGCTAATTTCGATAAGCATTATAGAAGAGGGAACCCTAGTGAGTTTCTCGTTAAATAAGGGCTAACCTGACCCTTCATAATGCATAAGTGGTAGGAGGACATCAGGCAAATAAAAAATGTTTACTTTTGTAAATAAAGTACCATATTTTAAATAAACAATTTGGGGACAGTTTATATTGGCTTTATGAACAGGCAGAGCTAGCTGCAGGTAAGGAAGCATTTAGGAGAGCAGGGAGAAAGAGCTTCACTCTGAGACTCCAGGTTAAACCCAGGGGTGCCGTGATATGGAGAGGGTAGGATTTTGTATATTGTATAGGTAAATCAGGGAGAAGACATCTCTTATTGTTCTATTTATTATGATGGGACCAATACAGACCTTTTCACTGAAGGCATGAAATATTGTGTCTCACCTCAACACACCTGCCATTGGTATGTTAGTCCTATGTTATTCCTATATCCCTAGGTCTAGATTTTAACTCGAGGTAGTTTGCATGTACGTTTCAGCTGTTTCAATGGTTGCACAGTCTGTGGTTGCTTTAAAAAAAAATAGACATTTTAGAATAAAATATTTATATTAACCTATATACACTGTATATTTATGTACATGTTACGGTTAGCTAGAAAACACATTACAAATATCAACATTAGGTTTTATATAAACTTTCTAAAAGGTTTGGGATTAAGGTTAAATTGCACCATTAACATGCTCAAACAATAATTCAATTTACAGCGTCATTATAATGTCTCTGTTTTAAATTGAGTATGTGTACTGTTATGTGCCACCTCACTATAATCCTTGCAAACATATTAAATGCCTCTTAAAAGAAAATTATATCAATGTTATAAGTTAGGCATCATTGTCTTTATAACACTTGTAGTGTCTCCTGTTAACTGTGCAAATGGTTGCACTATTGGAATATATTTGAATATAAGTAAAATAAGTTTTTTTGAAAGCAGCTATTTTTCCCCCCAAAATGAACACAAACCATTCCTACCTTATAATGTAGGCAGTTCTGATCTGAGCTGGAAGATGGCGCCACCATGAGCTGTATTTCTATGTGTCCTTAATACCTGGTTCCCCCTATTGCTGACGGCTACCTGAAGCAAAATGTGGCCTTATTTTGCCAGTATGCAGCTTTAGGGTGAGGGCATCTGAAGCCACTTGAGGCCTCTGTATTCAAGGAAAGATGTTGCATGCTACATTGTATGCATTATATCAAGCTTTGGGCTTCCAGGTGACAAAGAGACCATAACAGAGTTCCAGGGGATCATGTTTAACAATTTAAAAATGGTTTTACGATAAAGCATTAAGTATGTATTACTTATACTTTATTATTTATTAAAACATTTGAACCTTAAGGAAGCATGAATGAATTTAAAGATGAAGAGATGCACAGGAGTAGAGTTCTCACTAAAGACAGCTCTAAATCACTATCAAATGGTCTTTTGTGACCCAAATCACCATTCCTGGCTCAGCAAAAGTACCCTTGAAAAAGGGGACACAACACCCAGGTGTAGCCATTTTCTTTAAAGGCAAAAAGGACGACCACAAGGCAGGTGCACCACCATTGCCTCTGGTTCTCTACATGACAACCCAAATGAGGAGAGAGTTAGAAAAACTGTAGGACTTTAACTGCGCCATTATCATGTGCCACCTTTGCCAAAATTCAGTTCATGAAATTATGCTAGATCTGCCCTGGTTGTAAATGCCATTATTTTGAAGTGGAAACGTCTAGGAGTAACAACAGCTCGGCAATGAAACAATCGACCACGCATACTCACAGTGTGGTGCTAACTGGATGAGGTGGTCTGTAACACTCAAAAATGAGCACCCTAAAATGCAAACAATAATTTTGATACTGTAGTTAGGCCAGCTCAGTTTTAAAACAGATTCCATTTAACACTTCCAGAACAATCCAATATACAACATCAAGCTATTGAGAAATAGGGAAGGAATAAATATTATTTTGCTTGTGTGTACTATGTTGACTAGCTTCCATGATCTTTAAACCTAACATAGTCTCCAAGATGCTTATTTTAGGTTTACAATATTTTATATACTTGCATATCTTACAAAGTTTTACTGTTCACATATGTTAAGCTATTACTATGTGCACTTCTACAAGTGCGTCATATACATTTATATATAGTTCTATCATTAATACGATCTTTTAAGACACTACTGTCTTAAAATCTCAAACCAAAAGAAATATTAGTAACAGACATCTCAGTACACTATTAACTATCTATTGCATTGTCGCTTGTTTTAAAATTACATTGATAAGGCAATTACAATTACAAAAAAGCACTGACATAATTGCTGATTTATGTTATTTTTGCTGTACATCTTTTTAGTGGCATCTAGGGAATATTTAACTCATTATATATATATATATATATATATATATACTGTATATTGTTTGACAAAGTGTATGGGAGAGTTGGGGAGCAGAGGTATTTAGGACCCAGAATCCACCCTTCCACAACTCTCCCATACACTGCTTCAAAATATATAAGAAAATGAATGGGAGCACACCACTTCCACCCCTTTAAACTTGTTCTCCATGCAAGACAAGGGCCTGCTGCTTACATCTCTGGTGCTCACACACTGGCAAGCAGCCTCGCTTTCACCATAACGTGACCCCGTTGTGTTCCTGCAAGCGCCAGGGATGTAAGCTGTGAGAAGAGAGCAGCTTTAAGCTATTTGAGGCCAAAGATGGCATATACAAGCTGTTTGGGGGCAAAGATGGTACAGGCGAGGTGTTTGCGGTCAAAGATGGCACAGACATGATGTTTGGGGCTAAGATGACAAATGTTTTGGGGGAAAGATGGCACATACATGCTGTTTGCAGGGTAGGATGGCACATACATGCTGTTTTCAGGGTAGGATGGCACATACATGCTGTTTGCAGGGTAAGATGGCACAAACCTGCAGGCAAAATCTATGCTTCTATTTTCCACGCACCATAAATACTTCACTCCCACTTCACTTGTTACGTCATCATGAGAGTCTGTCATTTGAGTTTGTTGTTGAATATGTTAGACCTATTGAGTTTAATGGAGTTTGTAGGTAGCTTCTGCCTTAGGAGTTTTGTTGATGTTGTCATGTTGGTCACCTTTTTCACCTGGATTGTCAACTTGCCTCAAGTTGAATTTGTTTGAATAGGAAAATGACTTTTCATGAGAACTTGCTCTTGGTTGGAATTGAGTTGACTTGAGTCAGGTGACATAAACTGTTATTGAATTGCCATTTGAGTTCACTTTAGTAAATACAGACAACTGAGCTTGACTGCCAATGTCACAGCTCAAATCTTGGTGCAAAGAACACAGAGCTAACCTATAGATGTACATGTAGCTTTCAACACACAAAGCTACACCAACAAAGGGCAAGGTCCAATTGAAAGCCCACATAAACCCTGCAAGAAACAAGGTCATTGTCAGGTCAAAAGATGAAACATTTTAAGGAGGTCAGCAAGTGACATCACAAGTATAAACACACTCCATCACTTGTGTGCATCTGCAACATTACACGGTCACTAGGTGCCTACAATGATGAAGGACTAGTAGTAGGCCTCCTTACAGTTGCAGAAAGACGAGGATGATGGCCATGGAGGTGAGGTCTGACACCTATATCGTTGACAATAAAAGCTTAACTTGCGTATTTAGGAGTGTTTCTGAGTAGAGGACTCCACATCTTTTATGCACATTTTCAAATGCCATGTAGCCCGTACCTGTTAGAAACATTATAGTGTTTCCGCCATACTGTACAGTGGGAATGGTGTTCTCTTCTGGGTAAATATTTTTAAAGATTGCTCCAAACATAACATTTAAGTCTAAAAGGGTTTACTCTGCCCATAACACTTTTTTGCCATGAACTACTCATCCCGTATCCTGGTAGTACATTCTGCAGTGGCTTTCCTAATATCCTTCTTAAGTCTTGACCATCAGCATTTTCTGCATCTTATATACCTTTGTATACGGTATATCTCATGTATAAGTACAGCTGGTCTCACATGGTGTTTGGGTTGTACTTCCACAACCTCTGTACCTGTATCTGAAGAGCTCTGAGTAAAATCCCATTAACAGTAAAAAATAATTTCCTGCTAGATTAAATACAATAAAGATACCGCAGTATACCTATATAGTTATTAATCTGGAATCTTTGTTATGCAGAATACAAACAGAAACTCTGAGAATATTTAACATATTGCATCTGTGTTTTTTTTAGATTATACTATCATTCTTGTGCAACTTATATAATGTATTGATCTGCATAGTAATTATACACAATTTGGTTAAAAAAACACATTAAGGGGACATACCATAAAATTACCATAATAATCCATTCTATAATCACAAAAGTCAAAAATTATTTTGCATACAGGACAAAATAATTTTAAAAAATGTAAAAAAAAGGGTTTAAATATTAGACCAATATTAGAAGCAAACGGTAGCCACAACTGAGACAATTGAAAAGTCAGGTATTATATTAGGTATTAGGTATAAATATTAGGTGTTATTTTACAGAATGTATTTTTAATGCCCGCAAAGCCAGAAAATACATAAATAAATTGTATAGAACAATCATAGACCATTAAAAATCATATATTTTATTAAATTATGAAAACCTGTTGGAGAGAAATTACTCTTTTTACTAAAAAAAAAGTTTAGGTTTACCCCAAACGCTATATTTTTGTGATTATTAAAACAGTTTTTAAAATGTGTGCTTTTGTTAGGATATGGTTTTGAGTCCTAGTGCCTGGCTTAGTTCGCGCGGCCCTTGTCTTGTCCAGCCTAAGCTATTGCAGACCTATAAGAATCATGGTTTGCAAGGCATCATGGGTAATCACTTTACGCGAATGGTCAGGTTTCATTTGCCTAGGCAAGTTCACACGGGGCATGGTGGAATGTCTGTAAGGGGATTTCATTACAAAAGTTCAGCTTAGAGGGACTATAAGTAATCCTCCTGCAAACAATGTATATTGCTTCAAGTTCTTCTGTAATAAAAATATTTTAGTTACTCAAGAATCCAAGATGACAGGAAATGAAAAAGAAGGGGCTGCTCATCTTCCATTTTCTAGGCAAGGGCAAAATTATCTTGTAATGTAAGAAAACATGACATTCGTATTATTCCAACAAAATAATCTTTTGAAAACAGAGCTAAGTCAGTCCATGTCTGATTCAGGGTGGTTAGATAAATATGGGATTTAACCACACAAAAAATTAACACTAGATGATTAGTCAAACATATTGATTTTATGTTTCAGGTGTGTTTACATTTGTTTATGTGCTAAAACGTGTAAATTGAATTCTTACTTGTGAAAGATATAATGCAGCAGTGTAATAAACTGAACATTCGCGCTCAGTCATTTCATACTAATATCTGTTAAATAGTTGACATTTGTTGATCCATTCAATTATTGAAGTATCCTATGGTTGTACAGGCATTGAAATAAAAATTATGAAATAAAAACATGATTTTAATCTTCCTTAGCCTGATCTTCACCACTTGATTTGAAATCAACTGGTAACTAAAAATTTATGTCACTATCCAGTGCCTTATATACTGCAGCCCCACCAACAAAAAATGCATATTAAAGTACTTTGTACATAATTTAAAATGTATTTTTTAGCTGAAAGAAAAAAAAATATAGTACCTACTTAACTTTAGGAGAAGCTGCAGACACTGCACCCAATGGTGTCCAACGTTCTCACCATCTCTCACCATTTTCTGGCTGCATGCACGCAGCAAAGTCTTGTGTTGAGGATATTAGCATTCAGTTTCAATGATATGAGCTTGTTTCCCAAGCTAACTATTGCTTCACGTGTGTCAGTCTTTCTCCAACATGGTTTCTGTACAATAACAGCTTGCAACGTCTTCATTTACACATAAACATCCCGAAACTCTTGTAGCAAAACTCATGAGGAGGGCAAGTGCATAGAGGGGGATTCTCGATGAGTTTGCCAGAGGAAAAAACACACTCAGCTATCATATCATATGATGAGGGTGAAAATACAGTGAGGACGCATGGGATATATACTTATCCCAAACATTAGACAAAGCCTAGGGACGAAATAAGATCTACATACATCAGTAGTTGACAGACGAGATGGCTCTTATCTGTCCTTGTGTTCTATGTTCTTATGTATAACATAAGCTAATTAGGCAGGAACCTATGTGCATCTAATAATTTAGCCCTACTGATAATACAAGAACCCACCCCCCTTTATGAACATGTTGGTTGTGGGGGCTTAAATATGGATTGTATTGAAGACTGTGAGTTCTGAAGGGTCAAGAATTGACGTCTAATTGTGCATCATTTCACATTAAAAATTACCATTTTCTACTATTCCCATAGCTACTATGTACTGTATTTATTTACTCCTAATAAAATAACTCCATAATTCAGCCTCACGGAATCAGACAATTTTCTTTTGAATATGGGCATCACTTCAACTAGCGATTTAACCAGGTGGTATTTACAAAGCAGTGGTATAGTCATAGTTCATACTAGCTTTTGTTGTTATCCTTTAAGTATAATTTGCAACATATTTAGTATTCATTTTCATGCAGACTTTTACAAAATGCTAATTAAAGGGCAATGTCATACTCGATAGAATGAAAAGATTTTTCAAAGTATAAATTAGAACATCAAGAGAAGAATACAGATAAAGGGGATATATTTAACCCATTAGCATACAGTCAAATAGTTGAAATTCCATTTTTAACTTGAGAAAATGCATGTTCTTTTTTTATATAAACACAAGTCCACCTATGCTGTAATAAAATATTTTATGTTTTATTATACAGATTATGTTAATGATGTTCTTCAGTAAAACCTTTCCACGCAATCTATATTAAATATTATTACCTTGAGAAATAATTGTATAAAGGTTTTAACTGTATAATGCACCATACAACCTCAGATAAACTACTTATTACTACTATTACTTATTACTGTAAGTCTACGCGCATGTGCATTAGTGCACACAAGATATGTTCAGCCAAATGCATCTCCTGCAATGTAGATAGATGGGGGGGTGCAAATACAGAGAAGGTAATCTGATAAATGCTTCTAGATGTTTGCATGCGCAAAAAAAGTTAATTTAACGGGGACGCCCTGCTATAATTTGCATTAAAGCGCATATGATGGCTGGAATATCCCTTTAAGAAAAACTTCCTCTCCCTTAACCATCTCATCAATCTTCTTGACATGATGTACATAGTCTGTGACAACACAGAAAATTACAAGCTGGTTGAGATATACAGTATCTTTAAAGCTATAAATACAAGGATTTAGCTGTCTGCAGCTCTATACCATATGTATGAACAGTATCTTATCTAATCTTATCCGTTTACCTATAAGTTGTCTATCCATAGAAAATATGTCAAGCTGGAAAAAATACCACCAAGCAAAACAATGTGAGCAATGTGGTATATTAAACCGCTGACCCAACTGGACATTAGTTTATACACCCAAAGGCAATGTGATTGAGAACATCCGTATGTTGTAAGTCACAGTCACTGAAAATTCCATATGGACAATCTGGTTTCCAGGGTTTATTGTTAAAGGATTATTAATTTGATGAAATCTCTTTTTTTACTTAGCACAAGTAATTTTTTTTTTTGTACTTAGCACTCATAGAGGAGGACACGCTCTGTCATAAAATATCATTGTTTAGATGAACTAATATAAAGCCTTGGCAATTCTCAGTTAATTTTAAGTTGATTGTTAATTACATTTTCCCAGTTTCCATGATTCTCCTTCATATCAATACTATGTTTTATCTCCAAAAGAGTTAATCTACGAATGAAGGATGGTAATAGTGGAAGGCAGAGTGGGGATTTGTGTTATCTGTGTTACATACAAGGAGATGCCTACTAATGTGGTATTCAGATCAGTCACTGTCGGGCTGTATTTATCTGATGAATCCATGGAGGACTTAAGTGTTCATGCAGAAGCTGCACTGGTAGGAATACTTGAATGGATGACACTCCCATCTTACTTGCGAATATCATTGTCTGATTGTTATCTAAGATTTGCTTCTCTTTCACTTAACTACTTCTTTCCACAGTCAATTTGTCATAAAACCCTAGGATAGTTTAGATACTATGTATGTTTAGTTATCATCGCCACCAACCTTTCTTTTTTGAGACATGAATTGTTGTGGAAATGTCTACACGTACAAAACAACCAATAGTGCATGGACCAGTTTTTCAACATACTAGGCTGAAAGATCCTGATGTTACTGTGACGTGGTTTTCAGCGAGCACCCAAAATGTCCAATAGGTTAAACATGCTAAGTGGTTACTTTCATTCACTGATAATGCATTGATCAGGACTTGCAACATTGCGTCTAAACTGAGATGGTGGCTACATCCCCAACATGATATCAATTCAGAGTAATAGAGGATAGGTTGGTGCCTGGATATGCTCAACACCACATCGCTTGTGAGATGCCCAGCTGCAAACCAAGAAACATGCTGTTTGTTTGTATATGTTCTCCGGTCTCTTACATTACCTCTCAAGATCCCTTGAGTGAGAGGAGTGGACATGCCAGCATCCCTCAGGGCCTTTAAACAAAAACAGACACGACTTTTGAATGGTAGAGTTTTTGTAAAACTTTTTTCTGGATCGGTAATTCTGTGGTAGCAGTGTAAAGGAAGTAGTTGCTCCAAGGAAGTTACAAGGAGTTCATGTGTATGCATGTGGGAGTGGGGATCATTGTGAATACCACCATACAAATATTAGATGAATTATTTGGAAGCTGCTGTTATCTCTAAAAACTATCTGCCAATGATCTTTCTTCTACCATTATCACCTATTCCCATTTGCGAATTCCCTAACCCAATAGTCAGACTCTCTCTTACTTACTCTAACTTAAGAAGCTCACTAAAGACCCTCCTATTCAGAGTAGCATACATCACCCCCTTCTAATACCATCAACCTGCATCCTGAAGAAATAATCCATTCTCCAGTCTTCGTGATCTCTACGCCACTGACTTCTACCCACCACCACTGCTACAATGAAACCATCCTCACCTAAAGAGTTCCTCTACTTCCATCCCATCCCCCTTCAACCACTGTCTCCTATTGTAATACCACAATAGAATCCGCCACTCACTTCTATAAACAAATGTTACGTAAAAGGGATAAAACCTGAGGCCTTAAATAATAACAAAATGATTCAGGATGAGGTAGCAGTATCAGATTGAAACATTATCACTGTGTACCACTGTGCCTTCTAAGGGAGGAATATTAAATCACATGTTTAGTCACACTGTTAAAGTAACTGAACACTTTTCAACTTGTATTTGTAACTAAATGAATCAAGGGGCTAATTCATGTGCAGGTGAGTGAATTAAAGCCATGCTGGGTTGCTGAGATCTCTACCTGTCTTGTGCCAATGAGCATTAAACATGAACATGTATATATATTCCAAAAATTTCCATCACACAACATATAGCTAGAAATAGCTTTGTCATAATAGCGCTATCAATCTTAACGTACGCAAAGATGGCTTAAATGAATGTCCCATGACAATGCAAATGGAAATCACTTGAACAATGTACACAGCCAGGGTGGAAATGTATAAAAATGCCTCCATTTCTGAATTCTTTGGACGCATGATAAAGAATGGAAAATTCCACAAGCATACTTGTCAGAATTGAATAAATAGCCCCCTCCAAGACAGTATAATAAGAGGAAAGGCTGGGAATAGAAAGGCTTGACATAACACTTCTGGGCAATGCTCTTTTTAATTCATACACAACAGAAACGAGGATTGCAATTGTGTTTACATGGATTAATCTCAATCATAATCTTGTCTTGCCATATTCAAAATATTTGATCTCAATTCAAATTACTACTTTAACGTCGATGGCTGAATAATAATGTTTCTACGTAAAAAACCATAGGGCTTGTATGTTTCAGTAGCCGATACTTAGCCAATCTTTTGAAAAAAAACAGAATGCGGTACGTGTCCCTTTGAAGCTATAAATAATGTATATTTTTCTTTTGACTTTTAATAAGTCAGTAGAGTTCATTCTGCAGTCTCCAAACACACATATTTTATTATGGGTCTCTGTCGTTTACTTTAATTAGTGTGTCTGAGTGCTTTGGGAGATTTAGCCCAACTGAAAACAAACATAGTCTTACCATCTATAAAACATTAGTTCCCTCTGGTTTATTCCAAAGCTGCAGAGGCTTTCTGGGAAACACATGGTATAAGTAAACATTCATAATTGCATTAGAGGCCTCTGGTGTATTCGTAATTCAAGATTTCTTTCTTAATACTGTCACAGTGGTGAGAAGAATGGGTTTACCAAACTGGCATCCATCTGAGACCATATCTTATTCTATTTAGAACTAAGAATAGCCGTGTCCTTTCTGCTCAAGATACCTGCGCTCCAAAAAAAGGTCCAAAGGTGACTGAGGCAATGCCTCTACGTGTCAAAACAGGGCTTAATCTGTATCAGTCACTTTCCTAGAATTTTACAGTGTTTACAGGGTATTTACAGAGTAAAATTAGCAACATATACATATTATAATATCACCTTTATGGTCAGGCCTGGACTGGCCATCTGGCAAACCAGGCAAATGCTGGCGAATGTATTGCACATATCCATATCGTTGGCCATCCATATGTCCGACGGCCGCTGGCCTTAAAGTGCCAGGGCCATCCCGTCATGGCCACTCCGGCCTTGTTTATGCTCATACCATGGGAGCAGCCATGTTAGGATCCTGTTGGTAGAATCGGCACTATTATTATTATTATCCATTATGCATCCATTTGTGTGAAGGTCCTCTTCCATTGAGATGGATGTTTCTTTTGTGATAGTGTAAGGATGAGAAATTAAATTATTATGCTAGGTTTTGTCCAAAGATCTCAAAGGTTAAGTAGTCCCTAACCTTTAAACCAACCATCTCCAATAATGCAAGCATAAAAATCTAAACTACAGGCATATCCCCACTCACTCTTAAAATTGAAGGACCAACTCTGGGTAGTTCCAATGTATAATTACCCAGGATTACAAGATGTACATTGCCACTGGGTCCTAGGGTAATGCTAGTAGGTAAAATAATTTAAAATTATAGTATAGGTCCCAAAGGAGTTCCTTGATGGAGGTAAGATACTTATTCCGATATTGAAATCAATTCTAGCATAAACTGTTTATAAAAACATAACCATGGATCCTAATTTTTTTCACTATGTTTAATCATCATGACATCATGGCAGATGTCTCACCTAAAATTGTCCAGTTAAATTCCTCTGTATCCCATTTTAATGGAAATTTACTGTAGAATGTATTAATCCATTCAGTGACGCTGGCAGTTCTTGATGAGAAATACAGGCTAATGCAATGAAAACCCCAAAGGAACGCAGACATGTAAAATGAAACATGCTTTGTGTAGCATGAATGAAGACTGTATTGTGTACTTTGCTGTGTGGCAAGGCTTACGCTCCCTTGCAATTACCCGCTGTTTGTTAAGGTGCCTGTATACAGCTGCCAAGAAACTGTGATGTCTAAGAAACAAAGCCACCGATTTAAATTGGGTGCCTTACAGACGAGAACGACTAGGGAGGAATTAAAACGGGGCTTCAACCAAATCCTCATTTTAATACCACAATAGGATACATAGAATGATTGCCATTTTGCAAAGTCGGAACGCTAGTACAATTAAAAGACAGATCTTTCATCTTCCTACAGGGGCTTAGAGCTGGAGCCAAGAGACACAATGTTTTAACAGGTACATAGTGCCTGAGGGTGTGGAGGGGGGTTCATATTTGACCACCTAGCTGGAGACTCAAAGGGAAAATGGATTTACTTTATTTTTTCTTTTTTTGGTGGTGGAGCATCGGGCAACAGATTGCTCTCTAGTTCTTGATTGACAGCAGATTACAAGATGCGAGAAGGTGGGTGGCAAGTATAAAGATTATTCACTGACATAAGCCAATGGCGACTGCTTGTCTTGTCAGAAAAAAAATGCAGAATGTAAAAAAAAACCTTACTCATGACTGACAATGAGTTATACTTGCACACATAAAGAGTCTAGTTTTCATATGTTTTAAGGCAGTTAAAAGTAAATGGGCTTGTCTCCGGCTAATTATACATTTAGTGCTTATTAAAAAGGTTAACTATGGTAGAACACTGTTACAGAATATGAATGTGTGCTTCTCTCTAAGCCTTTTGGTAGCAGATACTGTGAGAAACGCCCTTACGGACTCCTTCGGTTAATTATTTTACTATGAGAAACTGCGTTCATCATAAGCATGTTATAGAGGAGTGATCGCCATGCAGTAACTTTCACTCTAAACTGTTCTACAATGGACCACTTCATATAGTGTACTTTATGAGAACTACTCTATGCATCAGAACATAGGTTACTTAAGATTTATTTGGTTTAAAGGGACAATTGGTGTAGCTCACATACCACTAGATATGTGTACCCGTTGTTTAAAGGGTAAAACCACTGTCTCAGGACAATGTATTAACACATTCTAACAATTCTGTGCGGAGATTTTAGCTCAAGTGGAGACATTTCTGCACAAACAAGAACAAGATCCATCTGCGACATTTTAATTAGGTGCAGAAATGTGAACTAGTTTGGCCCTGCTAAGCATCCTTACTTTCTAGGGTGAGATTATGTTTTCTCTCTTGAGTAGACTTTTATGGTGCCAGTTAAGAATATAAGGGAGCTATATCAATGCACACAGTACATACAGATTTACTACTATTTATTGACTGACTTATAGTGCTGCACAGTGGGTAAATTCGACAAGTAGTGTATCACAATTTGTTCTTACAGGGGCGAGGAGATCCCTGCTCAAATGAGCTTATAATCTAGAAGAATAGGTAATAATACTGTAATGTATTTGTTGGGATGCTTTTTTACCATTTTAAATGCTAACGTGCTAACTTTTAATAAACTTGCATGGTCATTTATTAATGTACTTTACTTTCCTCTGAGCATTTTGTTAACGCATTACCATTTTACAGAATACAGTACTATCCAACAGCTGCTATGGATATAAAAAATGTGGATGCGTATTGCGCAAACTTTATACAAAAATTAATAATGTGGAGTGTATATCTAACAGTGATACCCTATGTGCAGCCAACCCTTCGAACATTTCTCTGCTGTACATATAATAAAGCAAACAGCCACCCAGTGAATTAAAACTATGTACAACATAGTAAATACCCTTCAGACTCTTGGAACATTTGGAATTTAGCTGTACTATATGCCCTATATGTTAACGTTAGTTACCAGTCATAGACCAATTGAAGTTTAGGGTGGGAAATATACATTTTTATTGCTTGGAATTACTGGAAATTGCAAATCCTTCTCGATTGACATGAGGATTATAAGTAGAAAATAAAACAATTATGCATTAGAGTAAGCAATTTGGCAGGTGCCACGGCAGTTTCATTTTACTGCTGCAAGACTGACAGTTTTACTGCATAGGGAAGGGTATCCATCTCTATAGAGCAATAAGGAATTAATCCACACATTAGTAATATACACATTAGAGAAAAGTGGAAACATAATAAGAGAGGCTCTGAAATCCTTTCTAGGCTGCACGCATCATTAAAAAAACACAAAATAATAGTTTAAAGGTGCTGGCTTTGGGGGATAAATTGAAGGTGTGTCACTGCTACGTTTCATAAGTCCGTGTAAGTGAAGAGCTGAATTAGGTCCCATTGGCAGAACACTTAAAAAGATTACAATGTTAATCCTTTTAAGTAATAGTTTAGTTTCAATAAAGGTCTGTTCACCTATTCATCAATGTTTAAATTTTGAAAACCATAGAAAAATAACCAAGTGGTTGAGATATAATGTTACCTAGAAAACACAGACAAAACAACGTTAGTGGTGTTGTGTCAATAAGGTTCTTGTTCAACATTTTTTTACATAGCATTAAAGTTCTATTTTTAACAGAAGAATCTAAATAAATGATCAGATCAGAAAAAAATGGAAACGTTTTAGAGTATTGTTTTCTAGAAACCATGGGAGATAACCATGCAAAATCTACAAAATCAGTTACACTTACAAAATAAAATGCATTAAGCATACATTGAGAGCAGAACTAGATTATTAGTTAAAGAACAAAAATTGTGCCACAATAGCATAATATATTCTTATATGAATGGTATATTACTGTGTTTCATACTAAACATCACTGAGGGTCATTCCAACTGTCCTTCTATCTATGATGTCACAGTTATTACAAAAAAAGTATAATTCTCCACATGATTGATTTTTGGATATATTTACACCTTTTACCTCTCATGTCCCATGGATGACTTGACAAAACAAGGGGCCCACTTGCATGGTTTATAATTCAGTCCTTGACTAAACCCCAATTAGTGACTATGGATTATAGAATGCAACTACTAAAAAAGCTACATCGAAAATTAAAAATATTTCATCCAAATTAACTTTAATCCAGAAGTTTGACACAGAACTGCAATGATGTTATTTCTTTTTGGAAATGTAACCATTTCCTGAAATATATTACTGCAAGTAGCTAGAGAAGACCAACATTCAACACATGCAAACAGACTTCAAAACTATCTTCGTCCAACATACAACTCCTCAAACTACTGGTTGTATCACATTGGCAGTAATGAGCTTCTGCTGTGGCAATAATTTGTGCTAATGTCTAATAGTTGTTTTCCTTTGATCTTATTAAACACATACAGTTTAGGATGTAGCAGTTGTACCTGCTGTGCTGTGATTATGAGATACTCTTGTTTAACGTGCATGTGCATCTGAGCAATCATTTTTAGCTTTGTCAGGGATTTGAATTTGATACTTTGAAGTACCGTGATTTATGGATTTTAGGTCTTTCATTGAATTGAGCCCGATATGCTTTATACAGTGATCCCTCATATATATTTTTATTTAAGAAAAATTAGTTTACAACTGTGTGAAATACAGATGAAAGTGGGGTAAAAAATAAGTGGTGTTAACATTTTGTCACACTTGCTTTTAATTACGCACTAGAGGCAAATTGTTTTGTGGTATATTTACCATTAAAACAAGAATTGGTACAAAAAGAGCAATATTGTTTTTTATTTTATCAATTAATATTCATAATTGCCTCTGATTAATCAGAAATAAGGACACTGCAGGACATAATGGAAAATTGTGCAAGCAAACACCAAAAATAGATCAGACAGCAAACAATTCATGCTAAAAAGCTTTGGATTCCAGACAAATGCAAATGAAGGTCACACATTACCACATTGTCAAGCGTCTGGTGCACATAGTCGCATATGCAAAAAAATTAAGCCATTATGCAAAACTGGCTTATTAAAAAGGAGAAAAGAATGAAAATATATATATATATCTAAGCAACCTTCAGTGAGCGGTAACAGGATGGTCTTGTATATACAGAAATATGCAGAATCTGGTTTGCAGAGACAAATCAGGTAACCATTTGTAAAGTTTAACCTTGAAATGAGGAAATGTTGAGTTATTAAAAAAAGAATGAATACTAAACAAAACCTTATTAAAATAAATAAATATCAAGCACAGTATGTTTTAAAAGCCAGTGGGCGCTGTAGCAATTTATACAACTGGAAAAGTAGACAACTGGAAGTCTTTATGTGGCACAATTACTGTGTTCTTTGAGAGCACATGGTTATTTATTATTAGACACATTATTAAAATGCCCTTTTCTACATGATGATATAGTTGATGAAAAAATCACATTAATTTAAAAAGAAAAGATAATTAATTGAATTTACTCAAAGGGACTTTAATGCATATAATATCACCTTTAACCCCTGCGTGGCTAATGACGTACCAGGTAGGTCATGAAAAGTTAAAAAACTGTGCAACGCTGCAGCAGTCGCAGTGACTGCAGGAACGCAGGATCGGTTGAATGGAGCGGTCAGCCTACAGCAGATCCCCTGCTTTCTGTGCATGTGATCATTGCTACAGCCAATCACATACACAGATGCAGTTAAATGACCAAGGCAGTAAGGCTTGTAAGTGTGATTGTGAGCTGGAGAGAGACAGAAGAAATTAATTCCTGGATCCCAAAATCCAGATAATTAAAAAAAAAAATGTTAACTGCCCCTAACCAGCCATCATGGCCCATACCCATCATAATCAGCTATCACACAATACACCTCACTCCCATGAAATTCAGTCATCACAACTCATACCCATCACACATCACAACCAGCCATCACACACACCCCCTCTTATCTTGAGCAGAGCTCAAGCAAATGCAAAAGTGGGTGGGCAAGACCAGAGGAGCGTGTCAAAACAGATACTTGGGGAGTGGCTGGGAGAATGAGAGAGGTGGCAGATGGCTAGCTAGTCCCTCACCTGTGTCTCTATTGCCCCTGACAGATACAGAGGGAGCTCTGCCCTTTTGAGGAAACATGCGCCCCGCTCCCCCAAAAATACCAGCTTTGCATTGCCGGTATGTTACTTATCCCGGTAAAAGTTGTTTATATTGTCTTGTCTAATAAGCACATGTTTATAGGGCATGTCTTAGTTATTTTGAACACCTGTATTTATAAGCAAAGCGTATGAGGTCTAAAGCAAAGCTGGCAAAAGGTAGATCTCCAGCTGCTACTTTAAAAACTCTCAGCCAGCCACAGGCAGCAAGTCATCAGGATCTGGAGTATTGGATTTTGGCTCAAAATTGGAAAATGGTAGCAAATATTAAAAAGTATATTCTTTTCTAAAAACAATTCTTTAATCATTAGAGAATAAACACAAATGTTTTGATAATAAAAAACGAACAAAAAAGTATATCATGAGGACTAAAGAGAGCAAACTTGCATACTCACAGATGAAAAAATAGAAATTTATGCAAATAATCCCTTACAATGAATAGAATGTTACACTTAAACCTATATTTCCGTATAAATATGAGTTAACATCAGCTGCAACACTCTTTCCACCCAGTCATTATATGCACGTGTTTATTGAAACAAATAATTTTTTGTCAATGGACCACATTCACCTTGAAATATATATATATATGTGTGTGTGTGATTACTTTTGTTTCTGTTTCAGAGTTTTATTGCAGTGAATATGCAATAAAACAAATGTTTCCCAGAAACTGACACGACACACATTTGCTTACAGGATACTCTACCACAAAGCTTACGTATTCACAAGACATTTGCAAATTTCAAGTGTAATTAATACTGTTTTCATTCTTTAAGTGAAAATCAAATAATACAACCAATAGTTGTATTATTTGTTTCAGATTAAAAATAGTTTAAAAAATATTGTGCTGTTTTCTTTTTTAAAGCAGTTTTAGTTTTCACAGACTATATTTTTAGGCAGCTACATATTAGCAATACATATGTGTTCTGTAAACCAATCTACTAGTCAGATATAATGACTCTCATATTACCTTGTGTTAAACAACACAATGCATCAGCGTTGCAAATAATTATTCCAGTGCTTCAGCAGGAAAATGGACCCAAAATATCACATAATTGACAATGGAAGCAGGATGTTTATTGCAACTCAATAAGATAAAACCAGGATTTTGTCAGTGCTAACCTACTGAATACAACACTGTATTTTATGCTCAATGAGAGAAATATGTTTTTTCCCTTTTAAGTAAATGATTAAACATGCCTTACTTATTTTAAAAAAATGTATGTACAATCACCGCCTATAGAAAAAGTCACTTTACTTACCTGCCTAACTTCCATCTGCTCTTTCCGCAGAACCTGGTAGGAACTGGCTGGGCAATCCTCAATATTAAGCTTAATATTGCTTATAAAATTACGTCCCTCTTGCAACTCGTGGCAGATAGAATTATGTATCAGAATTTGATTTGAAATGATGATGTTTTTTTTTGTGCAATTTGCAAAATTGATAGGGTATACATAATATTCAATTGGGGACAACTCGTGGTCAATTTATGCTGAGTCTTCTGCTATATGTGGACCAATACACACTAAACATGATTGTAATTATATTATTATAATACTGAGAATACAATCATGAGTTATAAAACTGTAGATGTATAGAATATTGAGTTATTTAGTTAAATATAATTTCCATTAAGTATACATATTTTATAAAATGCAGTTAGACAATGTAAACACTAGGTGGCGCTGGTTTTGCATAGGCATGTTACCAACATTCATCTTTTAACCTGCTCTAGTTAAGTTGAGTCTGCAGTAGAATTGCAATGAGTAATCTCAGGGATAGGCAAAGTGTACATAAAAGTACAGTGTCTGTGGCAGGATTCGTGACGGTCCAAAGAATATCATTAAATATCTACCACAGACCTCTCAGTAAATGTCCACCATGAGCAATGTTGGTGCTGACCCCTGGTCCAACTAGCGCATGTCAGCAATTCAAACTTTACACGAACAGTCTTAATTTTTAACAAGACCAACAAAAACCTTTCCCTCTGTTTTTTCATTCAGATGTTTTGACACTGGAATAATACTATCTATAGCTCCTAAAGAGCCACGATGACTCAAGCTAAGCACAGTGGTGGTCATGTGTAAAGACATTTACAACAAAGAGTTTTCATCACCATAGCCACCAATGGAATACTCCTTCCATTTATTGCTCCAATGAGAAAAGCATGTTTAATACTTTGCACAATGATTATGCATATCCCCTAGTGGGTCAGTTTTATGAAGAAGATACGTCAATAGAATATGTATGTTCTCTGCTATAGAAAACCAATAATAAATAAAAATCTGAGAATCTGAGGGTGGTTGAGAATTTCTATTGAGACGAACATTTATTTACTTCTGGCCTGGGGGAAGTATGACGTAATCACAGTGGAAGCCAACTAAGTGCTTCACATTGGTTAAAGTCCTTACTATAAACTATGGCCCTGTTTTTTTGATTTGTACATATGTACCGTATGGTACTGCTGGCTCTGTACTTTCAAAAGCAGTGATTATGAGATTAAATTGTTCCTAGCACACAGTCTTCTGGCGTGCATCCCTAAAGTGACTGTATCTCCCTCCCACAGTACATGACTGCTGGATAATCATTCTCTCCCTTTATATAACTCGTCATTAAGCCCCTCAGCTATCAGCATTTTCCATCTGTGTTCATTTACACACCTTTCTCTTCCAATGTCATCAAAGTTATACTTTTACCATGTTTGCTCTTTTGCTTCCATGTGATATTTATCTGCAATGATCTCATGGTATAAATCTGTACATTTATCTCCGGCGTATAATATACATATGTATCTCATGGCTGTTCATATCATGCAACTCCAAATAGCTTTATTGTGATAAAATTATCTAATCAACAGGTGTAACTTATACCCCTGCAGCCTGTGCAGTAGAACAACCAGGTCTTAGGGAGGATTGTTCAGGTGGACCTTTTAATGAAGAGAGTTTATTGCCATATGACTGGCTTATATCTGTACAAAATTGGCATTTTTTGTTTAGTGCTGTGTAACACAACCGCACATAAGTAATTTTGATGATGGGTTCTAAGCCATTTAGATAAAAAACAGGATTCATACAGAGAACGAGCCCCTCAACATTGCCTTCAATCTGTCATTTTTTAATTGGATCATTGTAGAGCTTTAGATGAACTGATGACCAACCACCAGTAAGTTTGTCAAGATTTTTTTTAAGGAAAAGTTAAATTGGACATACAAGAAATTGTGACTAAGAGGAATATTTATGTTAACTCGTGGATAAAACTTGTAAAGTTGTGGACTTTATTCGGATTGTTAATAATTATATTTATGTAGTGTATTTCATTATCAGTGACATTTTGGTTCTCTATAACCTATTTTAACCCCTTAATGACAAAGCCCATACATGTACGGGCTCAAAATGCATTGTTTTCAATGGGTTTAGGGACCGCCCATTGTCCTTAAGGGGTTAATATACTGATCTTGAGACTTTTAAGATGCATACTCTATAGCCAAATTTAACCCAGCCTCAGTAAAAAAGCCAATCTCCCTGTACATGACTCAATTCCTGTTACCATGTCTTAGACTCGAGTCTACCACACAGATAAGAATAATAGCAACGGTGCTAATACATTAGAAACACCACTAATTGATCCATTTACATGACTAAATCTATCATCACCAGAGATAAAAGCGTTCACCCTTCAATCACATGAATTCTGGATAACTACTTAGGTCAGGTAAGTTAAATGAAAGCAAAAGGAGGAAAAGATAAAAATGGTCACGTTTGAAAGCCTAAATCTCCTGTGTGTTTTATGAATTGCCGCTGATGTCTTCTATAGGTTCCCCCCCCCCCAGTGAGGAAAGACCTGCTATTGGTATAATCACAATCCTTTTCTATTCGGCAAGGAACAAGTACAGAAAAACAGTGATATTTGAATACTAAACTAAATTGAATGGAAACAGTGTCCGTAGACCAAAGATTAACACATTAATCTAAACTTATTGGAATAAACACACAAAATAATGAACTTAATGTTACATTGCCCCAAACAGTTGCTCAGACAATGTACAGTACAAAAGACTATGCTAGCATATCAGATCATGTTTAATTTGAACAGATTTTTTTTAAAAAAAGTTTGACCTAAACTTCTTTACCAAGAACTGGAAAAAATAGAATGCAATATAATCACTCTTTTTTTCTAGTGGATTTGATTATAAATGCCGTTCCAGCTGTTAATATTTATTATTTTCCCATGAGTCTAATTGTTGCAGCTTTCATTTACCATTCTATGTAATGATCTACACAGATGTAATGAGATTTATTTGTTAACAGTTAGTAGGTTGAGCAAACATTCCAACTTCTACTATGTTCAAACATACAACTTAATATGTAAGGTTGGAACTGACATGGGGACAGAGGCTTTGAACGTTTATAGTACATGGGTTGAAATAATCTATGATAGAATGCAGAGGTTATATAATTGGACAGTCTTACCTATAACATAATCATGTCTTTACATGTTTTAAATTGGACTACATATAATGGATCATCTATCTATCTATCTATCTTATTTATCTATATTCAGATCTTTGTCTATGGGTTTTATGTGAATATCTGGGCAAACAGAACCTAATGCTTGGCCTTGGTGGCCATTGAAAACACACAGTGAAGCTTCATGTTTTATAGAGATAGGTTAGATGAATTAGATGCATGGTCCCTTTGATAGGAGAGGGTACTTTTCCCTCAAGAACAATGAAGTTTCATGTATTTGGCAAGTAGAACTTCTGAATGATAAATTGTGTGTTGTTTCCGAAGCTTTGCAGTTTACCACATATAACGCAGGGCAAAAGAGGCAGCTGCTCTTGGCCCATTCATTTCCTTGGGACCCACTGTAGCTGTACCCTAAGCATCGTCTACTTCCTGAATGTATGTGCAGCAGATAGCACAGACCTTAACTCTACTGAGCCTGTTTTGGTGTTAATCCTGCCTAATGTGGCCAAGTGCCAGAATATGACAAAGTATCCCTGATCTTGGCATTAGAAGGAAATAATAGTTTTGAAGTCAATGGTGGCAGCTGCAGATACCTCACCAGCAATACATGACCAGCGGGTATGCCTTGGTGGGAAAGGCCCATTAGGTGAACTTGTCCCATGCCACACTGATCTGGTTAGTCACAGCTGGCACATGGCAGTAAGAGATACCCCAAGGTCCAGTTTTCATTTAGCCCTTTGTGGTTGACACCACAAAATTCTACTTTCCTGTAGATTCCATTACAACACAGCTACACCAAGATAACTCTTCGCATCTGAACTCTTTTTGTCCCATTATTAATCCATATTATCAAACCACTACTATTCCTTGAATTTAAAAATACGTTTTACATGTGATTAAACATATGTCTGCCCTTTTCTTTTACTTTGTGTACTTCATGTTTTTTTTTCAACTTCTATCATGTTTGATTAATTGCTTTCTACATCTTCCATGAATATGAGTTATATTCCATTTGCCTTTTTTGTAATGTCAGCTGAACGGATGCTGCAAAACATTACTTTGACTTGGAAGATGTAATACATCTGCAGATTGATTCAAAATCATAATAAAATATACATATTTTTTCATTTATAGTTATAAATTGAATGCACATGGTGCAGCCGCTGAATTATTATTGTCACAAAAATGTGACAACAACCTTACTATAGTTAATGCTATGATCGGGACTGGGGAATAAAACTGGTCCTGGCACCTTAAATCGGCTGATAAATGGCGCATGTATGGCTGCCTGCTGGCTGGCTGCTGCACACTAAGAGACCAGAAATGTCGTGTGAGTGGCAGTAAAAATAAGTGACTTGCACCATTTCACACTCACTTGCCCTGTTTGTCAGATGGTCAGTTTTTGCTTGGTTAAGGTAGGAACATTTCTTAGCAAAGAAAAAAAAATAAAGGGGGGGACAGATAAATGAATTAAAGGCATACAGAGACAGCTCTAGTGCATCGAAACTCTGGTAGTCAATGGTAGCTTTACTTACAAAAATTTGATGTAAAAGATCTGTTTTACTGCCTTGTTTTGCCAGGACTGCAACACTCTATTTAAATGACACAATTTATACATTTTATACAAATTATACATTTTATACAAGGTCCTCTACAACAAATATAGTTGAAATTATAATTGCCCGTTGCACCTTTCCTGGGCTTTACCCAAGATTACTGGTTTCATTTGTTGCGTCATTCAAGCCACCTCAGTGGGAAAGGCTGCATTAACGTAATATAAAAATAATAACTTATAATAATAACCATATCACATGTGGTTATATCGTAAATCATTTCAAAAGAAAGTTAAAAATATTGACTGGCCAGCAACATTTCAAGATACTTCAATAGAATATGTATGTTCTCTGCTATAGAAAACCAATGATAAATAAAAATCTGAGAATCTGTGGGTGGTTGAGAATTTCTATTGAGACGAACGTTTATAAAACTTCTGTATTAAATATTAGAAAATAAATTACTAGAGTGAAAAAAACAGTATACTTATTCCCAACTGGTACAAAGTAGGCTAGATCATTTGAATGATTATTTTATGTAATATTTTGTTGTATACCAAATGTATTTCTCGATGTAAACATTTTTTTAAAGAAAGATTTTTTTTTTGCTTTTGCCTTTTTTTATATAAATAAATTCAAGTGAATATTAATTAACAATATGTAGTATTACTATTTCTATACTGTTTTCTTCAAAGTATTAGCATCATTTATGTTGGTCCATTTCTTATCGTTTTCTTAATTGATGTTCAGTGAGCCAAAATGGCTAAATCCCCATAGACTTGTATAAATAACTAATTATTTTTATTTTGGGGAGGATAAGGGGCAATTGCTCCATGGGCTGATCTGGTTAAAAGAGTCGCTCGTACAGACTTTTAAAATCCTGGTGCCGCAACTTGGCCGGGGGAGACCACTGGTCTCCCCGCTCCAAGAGTTAAAGGTCCGTACCACAGACCAATAGAGACCAATCAATTGGTTGATGCCAGAGGAGGCCCCTGCAGGCGACCAATAGAGTCGTACGGCCCCTTAAATCCTGACGCAGTCTTTAACTCCTGACGGCGAACCTACTGATTTCAGCTCCCGTTAATCCCTGTGATGCTGGGTAGGTAATGTAGGCTAGATGGAGAAGGGATCAGGGACGTTAGTAAACAAAGATGAAGATGAACACGAAGATTCTTGGTGTTGTGTGTCTTCATCTACGTTTTGCCGCAGCCATGTATTCGGGCTGAACAACGAAAACGCTCCCTTTTAATTTGCATGTTCGCCCGAATACGAATGCACATGTCTACTACAGATTCAAGTATTTCCTCTAGCCTGTTATCCATTTAAAATTAGATGGGCATAGACATTTTGTTAACAGGGAGGATTTAAGGGACTTAAGTTGTCATTTGTACTCATGTTTCCGCTTACTTTTTATTTTCTCGTTACGTGAAGTCCTTTTTTACATCTATCCATATGTCATCTGCTTTCTTCGGGTACTGTATCCTGTATTCTTCAAAATCCCCCCCCCCATGGATTTTTAAGGAGGACACTGTAATAGTTTTAATTGACCTCTCAGGTATCATATGCATTAAATTGCATATGATGGCTGGAGTGTCCTTTTTGTGAAATAAATAAATATGATATTAAATATTTAATAAAACATTCTGACATATACTGTAGGCATATTGCTGACCTAATTTTTAAAAAGATGTATTTCTATTTTTGTTGTTTCCTAATCTACTTGGGGCCCCAAGCTCTTTCGTCCTGGGCCTTCAAAGCTATTTTGTTTTGTTGTATATGAGCTGCTGCTTTGTCTTCGTATATTAAAAAAAATAACCATACACCCAATAACATCCTTTTTTTTAATCTTGATTTTACACAGATCTAACTAAAAAGAATCAGCTTTCTCTGCAAATTGTAATTACATATACTCTATACTCATTCCTCAGGAGTATTTTTTCTGCCAAAAAATAGCCCTGGTGAGTATTTTGCATTTATTTCCCACTAATTGTTCTATAGTTAAAATGCATTATCAATAATATCATAAAAAATATTGCCTATGGAATTACTTGTACAAATCAGCTGGAGGTCAATAGATGTACAATTCTTGATAAACACACGCAATAATATTATATTTCTTTCTGACAAAGACCCCTACTGTGCATCTAATCTTTTGATTTCAGAACAGATTTTCATTTTTTATTGCAACTGCCCATATGTTTGGCTCTGAGCATCATATTTTTAATGTTCACATCACACCAGTAGTCCCGACAGACCGTTATTTCCAACGTTTATTCTCAGTATCACATTTCTTCACTCAATGGCTGCAATATTTATGTCTTTTATTGAGTCCTGCTGGGAAACATTATATGAAACAACGCTTGGAATTACAGCCGCTGAAATGTATACAGTCCTATAAATGGGGAAATAGGAATGATGCCGCATGCACACGGAAACTGTAGGAATCCTAAATAATTCTAATCAGCACAGCTGCAACGTAGACACAGCAGGAGACAAGCGACACAAGAACGGAAGTCAGATATATTAAGTCTACATCTGCATCTTCCTTTCTGGCTCTCTCGGTATTAGTTCTAGTGTGCAGGTTTATGAGACATTTGGGATTAATTATTTATTGTTCATATTGGACAAGACTAAAATGACTGATTTAGTATCTGGAATACACAAAGAGTTTTCTGAAAAATAAGTTATCTTTTTATATCACAATCCTATAAAATGTCATTGACTGCCATTTTATATCCTAAACATACCCAAATCCAGCATTGTAACCTGCAGAAAGCTGGGGTCTGCTTCAATGAGAGCTTGTATCAACTGTACTACTAGACCCATTATATATTTTCCTACAGTAATTTTATGAGAAATACTATGCGTGTGCTTCAGACACGACCTTTTCCTCACACTACCACTCTTAAACAGAGTAGAGAGTGCTACTTTCCTAAATTTGTCCTCACAGTTTATATTAGGGTCTCTTGGCTATCCCATCTTGTATAAATCTCATAAAAGTTTTGGTTTCATTTAGAATCCTTTATTAGGATGGGCCACTTTTCATTGGAGAATCCCATTAAAAATATCAGGAACATTAAAGTGCCTGATAGAATCTGACTTATCCTTGGTGAACCTTCACCTCCCTTTATCTAAATCAATTTCTAAGCCCAAGAAACTCAGTTTTTGGATCCACCGACTTCTCTGCAACCAAAGGAACCCCAAATGACTGAGCTATCCATTCCAATGTCCTCACTCAACAAGTACTGAGAAGTGTCTGGCCTTGCCAGCTCTACACATAAATAATCACCCAAGTAATGGACCAAAAACTGGCTCCTCGCTTCCTTCCTAACAACCCATTCCAAAGATGAACTAAACTTTTAAAAGTAGGAACACAAAATAGAACACCCCATTGGAAGGCAGACAAGACAGAGACACAGTTAATGAGCTCTCCACATAGCTGCACGTTCCATGGGCTACAAAAGACTACGTTGACTTCAATCCTTAATCATCTGATTTCAAGTATGAAATGCATATGTGAGTCATCTAAGTCAAATTCCAGTCTCTTTAAATTTAAATGTCGCTTGAATGATGCTTAGTAGTGGCTAGTATCCTATATTACAGTTTAAAAAGCCCGCAATGGATTGTTGAGTGAAATGCAGACTGCACTGGCTGTTGGGTACACTGGGCAAATGTCTGGCTTCTCTGTGTTGGAATAGTTGCCTGTAGATGATGAAACCGCAGAAAATTGAGGGAACAAAAGGAAACCCAAGCTCTAATATGGGAAACCCATATGCAATTAATAGTTCTAAGTACCCCAAACCTTAAAATGGGAGAGAGCTGTAAGGTAATCAAGGAAAAAGATTTCAAAGAGCACCTGGACTTTCTATACATTCATCTATACTTGTATTTAAATCCCTGTTGCACAATGCCATAGAAACATAGAAGCAAAGCTTCTGTAGTAAAATCTTTTATTTCAGCCATCTGTAAATGTCCTTGATGTTATTGTGTTTGAAGATAATGCAATGTTTATGTAACTGTGAAAGTAATGACATAATACAGTAAACATAAAGTCATATAAAATATCATTTTAATGAATAGAAACAAGGGCTCTGGCTGCTAATGCTTTGCTACTGCATTTTACATCTTAATTCCTAAAATCTGAAAAGCACGGCAGTGTTGAACCTGACAATATGAGATTAAGGATTATTTTCAAAATCCTCACACGTCAAATCTTTAATGATCTAATAAATGGAACGATTAGCTGACAAGAACCAACCAAACCAACCAAAACATGAACAGACGTTTTAACTTTTGATGACTCATTTTTGTTGGTGGCTATACACAAATTAAATGGAACTCTACTTGTTATAGACAAAATACAGATGATGTTTTGTCATACTGTACAAAATTATGAATAGGAACAGTAAATACATCAAAGATCTTTGTTACAAATACCCTTGGAATTCTTCCTGAATAATTCATCTTCTTTGTGTTGAATAATTCCACATTTCTTTTTCATCCCAGAAAAAAAGCAGAGCATCTAGAATTTCACGTATCTGTTTGCAAAGTACAAATTCTATAAGGGTTTCATATGGTTTGATTTTAGGCATGATCAATATGCTGGTAATTACTCTCCCCTGTAAGTGCCAGCTGCCCCTTTGCAACAAAGCATTGGAAGCACTGTTTTAGGGAACAGACATGTCAGAATCCTTCATTAATTAATCTTCTATCACATAGCCTTTGCTATTCTGAAGGAAATAAGAGAAGATCTTTAGTAGGTGTCAGCAATAGAAGGCAGAGTATGTCTTCTGTAAACTCTTTCACTGCTGGAACAACTGTAGCAAAATTGGCTCTCTCAGTAGAATGGTTGTTGATGGTGCTAAAGGCATAGGGAAAACATACTGCTTACCAATAAACTTACCAGTTAAACATGAGTGTACTGTGGTAGCATAGTGTGCAAGTCTTTTTAACTGTAGATAAATCACTATAAGACCATCACACCTATATGGGCTTGTTGGGCCTCACATTCCCAAATCATGGACATTTAAAAGGAGTCCCACCACCTCTTTGGGGCTATAACAGCCTCCAATCTTCTGGGAAGGCTTTCCACAGGAGTGCGTCTGTGGGAACTTGTGCCCATTCAGCCAAAAGAGTAATTGTCTTGCACTATAAGGTCTGGCACTAATGTTGGACTAGAATGCCTGGCACATAATCTGCGTTCCAAGTCATCCCAGAGGTGCTCTTCAGGGTTGAGATCAGGTCTCCAGTCATTTGAGTTCCTCCACACCAAATCATGTCTGATGGAACAGGAAAGTCTTCCCCGAACTGGTGCCACAAAGTTGGATACAATTGTCTTAAACGTGTTTGTATGCTGAACTGGAACTACTACTGGAACTGAGTGACCTAAATCCTGAAAAACAGCCCCAGACCATTATCCATCCTGCACCAAACTTTACAGCAGGCACAATGCATTTGGGTAAGAAGCAGCCTCCTGGCATCAGCCAAACCAAGGATCATACATCAGACTTCCCGAATTTTCCACTGCTTCAGAGTCCAATGGCAGTGTGCTTTACACTAGACTTGTGCATTCGGATTTGAAGGAATTGTAAATATACAGAATTTTGGTAAATTCAGTCAATCGTACAAAGCCCCGAAACAAGGCCAGACCAGAAATTTGTGGGTCCACATTCGCTCACACTCTCTCACAATCTCTATTTGTAGCAGTGTTCTCTGTCAATGAAGGTGTTAAAGATCCATTGTATGAAAACTATATGCTACACACTGGTTTCTCTGTTTGATGACTGTCGAGCACATGTCCTATCATGTAAAAGACTACTGATGTTTATTAGCTCCTTTGTTTCTTTTGAAAGTAAAAGTAATGTCACATTTATTGAGAAATAATATTCTGTGTAGTGCATTTGTCATTAATCCAATACAACATATATTAACCTCAGGATAACATGCTTCAAGATCACACTGGGCCAGTCACTAAGTGCCATTGCTTTCCTTTCCAGTAGAGATTGATATAACCTTTTATGTATTCTGAGAAGTAGGTCTAGGTACTGTGGCTTTATGTGAAGGATTCATTTGAGAGACCAATAAATAACATAAATAACATAATAATTAACATGAATAAACAACAAAAAACAATAACAACCCTAAGCAATACAGGTACCACCAACACATGGAGGACATACACGGATGCCCAAACCCGAGGCTCCAAGCACCAACAGCCAGGAACGTCCTACCAAAATACCACCAAATGCTCTCCCCCAGATCATTCACTTCCTAGATGCTTGGTCAGCTCCCACCCCCAACTGTGACAAAATGAACCGACCAACCAACACCACAAATGATAGGGAGGGTGGGACAAACTACACGAGATAGGATGACACACAAAATGGCGCCTAACCTATTCAAGTCCCGCCCTTGAATAACCTCTCAAAACTCAAAACATGCCGCCAGCCCTAGCCCAACTCGGCATCCCAGTCAAGGGCCACTCCGTCCTATTCTGGCCCCATGGGCATCATTTCACTTGGGAGAATGGGCTAGTTTTTTAGTTTTGCTATAGTTTAATTTTAGATGAAAATCACATACACACTCACATACATATTTTACTGAGGGGAAACCTTTATATTTTTTTAGGACAAATTAAGCTATTCATAGATACCTTCTTTATATCACCTATGCATTAGACTGCATGAGATAATCGTTAAGCTGGTGAAAGTTGCCTTTTTTGGAATCTCTTTTATGTGTGCAGTATTTCTAAATACAATATGTGTTACAAACCCAATGGGCGATTTCAGTCTGTGCAAAGAAAGATTTTTGTTTTATATGGGATGAGTAAGTAAGATAAATGTTGAAATTGATGCCTGGTTTCAGTTAAGTAAGGTTCAAATATTTGGGAAACATTTTGGAAAAAATTATGCACATTTTATGGCTAATTTATTGCTCTGCAGTTGTTATAGGGGCGCTGGCTTTCTAACAAGTTTCTAACTTGGTTAGCCTCCTTCTTTAATTTATTCTCCTGATTTTTCTTTTTTCCTTCTCTCTTAACAGGGGACCTCTATATCTCTATGTCTTCCTCTCCCATTCCTACCCATTTGCCCCACCACAAATAATGCTGTAATGGGTCGGTTTTTAGTGAGCGTTTCTAAATTACAGTAAGAGGGAGAAAGTCTTTCAAAGTAGGGTAGGACATTCCAGAGAAGTGGAACAACACGTGTGAAATCCTGAATACGTAAGTGGGAATGGGTAATAAGAGTAAAAGAGAGATGCAATCATGGGAGGAACGAAGAGGGTATCTAGATAGTAGATATATATATATATAAGTGGTTAAACAAAAGTACTCTGTATTAATAATGTTACATGATATCGATAGCACTAGGCAAACCAGTAAATGATGGACCTTGGCTAGGTGTTTAATGTGAATCACAAGTAAGCCAGCCGGCCACTGGATGAAGGTAATGGTGGCTAATTACAACTGGCTTGCTTTGATTATGTCTGCCTGCGGACAGAGATAAAAAATAAGGCAGAAAGTTTAGCTTGTGTTTAGGCTAAACCATACTCTGGCTCAAATCTGGGGTACCTCTACCCATGCCCAGACTGGCCATCTTGGCACACTGAGTAGATGCTTGGTGAGCTGCTGGCATCACCCACATAGTGTGAGGTCACCAGCTGGATGTGCATAGACTACATGACTATAAAAACATATTGTGTGGCCTTTCATATGCAGCCATCGGCCACATTTACATCATTGGTCGCCACTGGCCTTAAAGTGCCAGGGCTGACTCCTCATCCCCTGGCCAACCTTGCCTCTGCCAATCAAATTTATTACTAGCCTACCTCTAGATACAAAATAAACCAAAAGAATAACCAAAAGTAGTTTGTAAGTTGATCTAAGACAAGGCTACAGTGGACTGTGAGCTACAATTTAGCACTGTGAACCCTATATTAATGATGGATGGTGAGGGTTTTAGCTTTGTAAGGAACCAAATAAAATGCTTCAACTTTTCCAAAAGTTGCTTCTTCTTCTTCTCCTAATGTGTTCTTTTACCAATGTTCCACTTCCTCTCCTTTTTTTGCTTTTGGTTGGGAGAAGGAACCAGGGTTTGCACGCACCTGTGTTTCACTTGATCAACAGTGGATTTAATTGTGCTGAGTTAATTTTGAATAGGCAGATGTTTTATTCTTGGTAGCATCAGCGTACAGACACTGGAGAATTAGTATTTCCATATGATCTTTCTCATAAAACATATGGCAGGAGAAAATGTTTATCCTAAACATGGAATGCATTTGATACAACAACAAGGTATATGGGCAAAGATATAAATACCTCTCTTGAACAAAGTCCAGCCTCTGACAGATGTGAAAATATCAAACAGGTTACTTTCAGTCTTGTGGGTAGATTGTAAAACTTTAGCATGTGCGTAGCAAGTACTTACTACTTCTCTCCTCAGGAGAGTGATAATACACACGGAAAAGACCATTAAAAAAAACATGGTGAAATAACCTAGAACATTTGATGACTTGAGAGATGCAGCGGTGCTTCACCTGGAGCCTCCCGGCAAAACCCGGACAGTTCCTCCCTAGCTATGAGGGCAGTCTCTAGGGGATCAAAATCTATAGCTAGTGGTTAGGAGCATGGCTACGGGGCAGGACTTCCCCATGACTTCTGACGTTGGTTTTTGGCCAACTTTCGCCATTTATGTTATTTAGTAAGGTATTTAGAATAAGAATAATGTATTTTATTTACATAATTTGTGGGCACATTTTCTGCTATTTCTATGCACAGTAATGTAACGTTTAGGACTGTAGAACATTACAATACACCCATACCAAGCAAACACTTTGAGTTCCTAGAAAAGGGGGAACACCAAGGGAGGAAAGAAAAACAAAGAGATTTGGGTCCTAAAGAGGGAGACTTGGGAGATATGCATTAGTAGGGATATGGAGTGTTGCCATGCCAAATAAGAAATACATTTACGTGGTAACATGAGTGAACTCTACAGTTGGAACCATGTCCAAAAACTGTCTGTTTTGTATAATCTCCTCAGCATGACCAACCCTTTCATACATATCTGGTCATTCATCATTCTTCCAAGTGATATAATATCCAAGCCGTGTAAGAAAAGAGAGAGCGAAGCAATTTGTGTAAATATTTTGCATAACATTTGAAAATTTACGACTACCCCTTTCAAATTCTGCTTTAAAGATAAAGCTATCATCATTTGTCACTGGACTTGCCTATGAAACAAATCTGGCACTTGGTCTCCATTTCAATCCAATTGTTTCCACTATAAATGTTGGTATTGAGGGTAACTAGATAAGTATCTGCTTGGGTGCTGCCCAGAGCTCGGTCCCACTGACAGATTTATGGCCTTCTCGGGGGCTGCTGTGGTATGATGGAAATGGCAGGTGCTGTACACCACAACGGGGATTTCTGTCTCATGGTCCTGTGTTATGCACAGGTGCAAGAGCAGCTGGGGGTCAGTTGGCAATTCTCTGATATTGTATATTTGGTCTAAACACATCTAGGTATTGGTTTAAACTGCACTAGCTATGGAAATGACATACAGACCTACGTGGAGAAGGACTTTCATATTTATTTTTCTCCCTGTGCTGTTGACAACCATTTCTCCTAAATGGGACAGATGGTACACTTTTAAATTATAAACACACTAGTAAACATAGGCATCGCTTATGCTTATCAGGCTTTATTGCGCCTAGGTCTTGGGCACGAATTTGAATAATGTCCCCCCGTCTAATTGAACAAATATTTGTAAACACCAAAGTGTAACGTAATCTGCACCATTTAACCAATTTGCTTATTGGATAAAAAAAGTCCTATATGGGAACTTCTTGACAACCTTTTTTTTTGTCAGTTGAAGTTTATTGAAGATTTTCACAAGTATATAACCTTAACGGTTATACAAGAGATAATAGTGTAAATTGTTATATAATCCTGCTAATCAAATATACTCGGAATAAACAATTTTCAGCTGTCATTACAATTTTACAAAGGTATAGTAAGAATGGCGATACATGTGTGACAATAGTGCATACCATTTTATACATGTGCAGGACTACATAGTAAATAAATGTTGTTATACACATTGTTATAGCAATTTTAAAAGCTTTAAAAAGGTAGGGCTATACATATGTAACAATAGTGCATACCATGTACATGTAGATGTGTAGAACTGCATCTTGAATAAATGTTGTTATACATATAGGGCTGTTTATATAACAATAGTGCATGCTTCTCTGTACATATTTAGGATTTCAGAGTAAATAAACATTAGATCATATACCTGATTGCCCACCCTGTCTGCCCCTGACTCTACAGATAAGGGGAGGGTGCCAGCTGAGATATCTTGTTATGGACAGTTAGGCATTTGCCATTGAATTTTATTAGGGCATACCCTGCCAAACCGGTGTGCAACCCTAGCCAGTTGGTCCAGATCATCTGAGACGAGAGCATTATCAAACGAAGCAGATGCTGTTAGTTTCATGCAAAAAACAGACCTCTGTATGCTTCCTAATTTAATGGCAGCCAATTCTGGCATGCAAAAGATCTCCTCAACTTGTTCCTCCAAAGCAAAGGAATGAGTGTGTTGTGAGCTGCTGTGAGTAATTGTGCCACTATATTTTTTGTATAAACTGTCCTTGGCAGTGGTGGATGATGTAGCAACAGATATTCCGGACAGAATTTTGGTGGCCAATCAGTTAGCTGAGTGATTATGTCGTACACCTTACTCCAGAATGGCTGTATTAGTTCCCAGCCCCACCACACATGGAAGAGAGCTCCAAAGTGTTTCTTCCACAAACCGTCATGTTGGGTGGGATATCTATAGTAAAATCCCAAAGTGTTAGCCACGTTAAAAAATTCAAATGTGAGGCAAATAAAATATCTTTCCACTGTTGTGGGGTGAAGTAAATGTTTAAAATTGTCTCCCAATTGCCCACCAAGGAAGGAAGCGGGGTTATGTCATCTGTCAGCAACATTGAATATAAATGCAGGGGTGCAGTCTCTTACATGCAGAGCTTTTCATAGCTCAGATGTCCTTGCATTTTTACCAGCAAAGGATGAAAGATGAAATGAAATAACTGGGATGAATTTGCTATTAACCAGGACCCCAGATACTTCAATTTTTGCAAGCACCACCTATAGGGGAAGGTAGGCAACATCTGGTAAGCTTATGCCTGATCCAGGAAGAAAATCACCAATTTATAGGTATTGATCTTAACTTTTGAGGGCCTTCCATACTCTGTAAGCTCACTCTGAATGTTAGGGTAATTACTAGGGGCTGTGTTATCAGAAATAGGAGGTCATCAGCATAGACCGCCAGTTTGTTTTGCCCTGGTCCACAGTACAACCCATGGATGGTGTGGATAGCGTGAAAGAAAGGCTCCAGCGCTAGCACAATCAGGAAACGCAACAATGGACAGCCCTGTCATTTATCATTTGTGATCTGGAACAGCTCAGGCACCACCCCATTAACTCGGACACATGCCAAGACCGAGCCTATCCAGGTGCCTATGCTGGGACCAAACCTCTAATGATCTAATGTTGCCAGCATATGTGATGAACAAGATGTCTGTGAAAAAATATTATTTTATAATCTGATACAAAAAACATACTGTAAATTAAGTGGTGTTGAACTGATTCATAAATGCATGTTTGTTATCCATGGGTAGGACCTGTATACTGGTTCAGCTGGTGGAACCATTCTACAAAGAAGAGGTTTATGTGATCCAAGGCAGGCTCGCCTACAATATAAAGAATATATACAGGAGGCTCACAAGAACAAACATTTGTATGAAAGGAGGGGGTTTGTTCCAACCCAGCTTTGACTGGCACTCCTCCGCATTTCCCACTGGAATATATGCCAGATTTGCAAATCCAGTCCAAGACTTATAAAGACTGATAAAGTCTGCAACAAGTGCAGGAGATGGACATTTAAACACAGAAAGGTCCCCTCTGCTCCCAGGACAAGGAACACCCTGAATGGAAATCACTAAGCCATGTGTGGCACTATTTGCCTGGACCAGTGTGTGTCTTGTCTTGATTTCCTGGAGATTTTCCAGAGCCTGGCTTAGCTTGGGTCTGACATGGAAGTTAAATCTAATTGAGAGTTAGGCAAGTCAGTGTGGGCCAGCAAAGTTTTGTCAGAGAGGGCTTTAATTGGGAGCTAGGCTTTATTTTATTGCGGTGTAAATGAAGGTGTATCTGGCTAAGACACAGGTTAGAAGCTTCTATTGGTAAAAACATAAGAGCTATAATGTGTGGTTTACTTTTTTGTTGTGTTTGTATTTTTTAATCTATTGTATTAATTAACAGATGAGTATTTATCATTGGACTTGAATGATCTTGCCATAAACTCCCAAAATAAAAACTTGCATGCCGGCCCACGTGCATGGGAGCATCTACCTAAACTTCCTGTCCTCATGATCTGCATTCTATTAAATATTTTAAAAACCTTTTGTTAAGATGCCTTCCATCTTTGTTGGAAGGATGAGAAGAGTTCTTTAGAACAGAAAATTCATAGGCTGAACTAAATATCTCTATAAGCAATTACACTAACTCATACATTGTTTAAATATCATAATAGATCTGAACGCAAAGGTTCCTATACAAGCAAATATTGTGCAAATTATGGACACATGCACAAAATAAATAGAAAGATAATCTAGCTTCTTGTTTTATTGGAGAAAAGGTAAAAGTTGTACAATGATGAAGTTGGGAGAAGATGAAAGTGTCAGTTTTTACTTTTAAGGATTGGCTCTTTATGAGCCCTGCTATGTTAATGTCTCCTGCGGGGCGATTGTGAATGAAAGTATTGCACAGGTGGCCGTCAGCAATTTATAGGTACAATAACCGAACAAGAAAAATAAGAGATGTAAGATTTAGAAACACATGGAATGCAGATGGCCCCAACCTTTTTAAGATAAGACATACATTGTACATGACAGAGATGATTTGCAAATGAAAGACGTGTTCTAAGTTCAATGGCTTCCTCTCTTCTATGCGTACCGGGGGGAAAATACATATTCATATTCACGTAAGTTATTGTTAAAGTTTCGTGCCAGAGCTTCCAGCAGCCAGTGTGATTTTCTTGTGTAGAGGGATCTACTCAAGCGCCAACCTTTTCAACTTACGGCTTAGTATTATCTACATTTATCCTGTTAATAAAAGCAAAATGCATTTGTTACATATAATTTTCTATTAGTATTAGGCTAACAATGTTATTTTGTATTCAGGCATTAGATGGATGATTAACTTTACTCCACCTATATTGATATTAGTGTCAATGTGAATTCGCACTTTAAATGGTCTGATGGAGTCTTGAGGAGAATTTAGCATTATAACTCCCTGATATCACTCGGTATTAACAAGGACAGCAGTAGGCTCCTCATGCACAAAGGCCTGAGTTAGCACTCCAAAATGTGGTTATGTTTCTTTAACTCCTATCACTGGCAGTGCATTACACAAGTCCAGCTCAGCTGTTCCTACAGGATAAGCTCATTTAGGTATATTCCTATGCATGTTAACATTTGCACAACAAATTGTTAGCAGGGCCCTCTTTACCTAATATATCGGTTTGTCTTAGTCTGTCAGTCAAAAGTGAGTACACCCCTCACATTTTTGTAAAATTTTTGTTATATCTTTTCATGTGACAACGCTGAAGAAATGACACTCTGCTACTGGTTTGCCCTCCATAATGCGATAAGTTCAAACATTCAACTATGCTGCAAATGCTTTCTATAGTGAACAGACCCCTTCCAAATCAAGATTCATCCAGGCAACAGAAATTTGAATGTCATTTTTGAACTTAGAAATTAAAATTAGCACTTTCAAGCTGTACACAGATGCACATGCACATATGTAACGCATGTTTAATAGTTTTTTTTTCATAATTTGTAGTGAACTTTCCGATCTTACATAATTCATTCATCACCAGCATTCTCAGAAAACATCTGTGGAAAATGTATTGTGCATAAAATGTACAATGCAAACCATGTAGAGGATTTTAGTCAGACAAAACCCTTGCGGAACACCTGTGTTTTGGTTGCAAACTTTCATGAAAAGATTTTAAATGTTATTTTGTTTGTGTTGTGGATACTATGTCTGTATATAAAACCATGGGGTAGACTTTTAGAAGAAATGAAAACCTGGTGTCAGGATTCCACCCTGCTAGCCCGGACCATGCATTATTATTTTGCGTTCTGTCCGGCTGCTACCACTAGTGGCCACCCTCTCTCTCTCTGCAGTGCTCAGGATCGGATTACCAGGTCAGCTGGGTCTGATCACCTGAGTGGAACCTGGCTTTTATTAACCTGCCCTGCCCTTTAGTCAGGGCCTTTGCATTGAAGTGCATGGACCGTCCGGCTTTGGCCCTGTACCGTGAGCTACCTGCCTATATCGTGAGCTACCTGCCTGAACCGTCAGCCCACCCAGTGGGCCTCCGTACCAGTCAGCCCTGCCAGTGGGCTTCCTGCCGTCAGCCCACCCAGTGGGCCTCCGTACCAGTCAGCCCTGCCAGTGGGCTTCCTGCCGTCAGCCCACCCAGTGGGCCTCCATACCCGTCAGCCCTGCCAGTGGGCTTCCTGCCTTCAGCCCACCCAGTGGGCCTCCATACCCGTCAGCCCTGCCAGTGGGCATCCTGCCTAGAGACTACTGCCTTTACTTGCTGGTGATATCCTATATCAATACAGTACCTTTCCTCGTATTCTGTTGTGCTGTGTGTTATTTCGCCTGTCCGTACCACATCACTTACCGGCATGCATCGTGGGGTACAAACAGAACCCCTTGTATCCCCTGCTACTGGGCTCCTACCCGACCTGCTTACCTGGGTCGTGACACCTGGAGAGTAAACAACCACATGTAAATCAGTACATGCATCTCTCTTTGTAGGAGTTAACAATTCAGACTTCTTTCTCATTTTCCTTCTCCTCTAAGTAGGCAGCATACTTAAATATGCTACTAATGGATGTGCAGAAGATAAGATTCTGAAACTGTTTGAGGGGGGTCCTCCAAGTGGCGTAACTACTGGGGTTGCAATGGTTGCATTTGCGAAATGGCCTGTCCTTCAAGGGGGCCCGGGGCGACTCCTGCGGCCCCTTGTTCTTGTCTCCTCCTACCGATTCAAAATATTTTATAAAGTGCCCTTCCAATCTGGACCGTGAGCATGGATGTGTATCCCAGACGAGTTCCCAGCAATTACAGAGTGTTGCTTTATTTTATTTATTTATTTTTGGCAACATTCCCAGAAAATTTGGTTACGGTTAAAAGTGGGTACATGTGTTAAGCATTCAGCACACACGCAATCTAACAGGTGCTGCAAAAGTATTAGCAAATGCAAACTCCACTGCTGTCCAATGAATTCTACATATTCTGAATTAAATCATCTAAGCTTCTTAAATACCACCAAATTAGAGTAGAAAATCAAGGAGTGGGGATCAGATTGTATAACAATGGAAATATGCCCATTTACACTGAGCATATGACTACCCCTTCTGCCCCTAACCCTTTTATACTCTTTTTATCACCCCTTTCCGACCATCTTTTCCATAGATATGGTAAGGCACCAATGATTTTACATTTTATACATCTGAATGCATTTCATTACAATCACTGTTACTCCAAAAATATACAGGCTGTCATTAAAAGTTTTGTTAGCGCTATTAATAAAAAGTGAAGGCCGATAAAAGTCTGTTCCCTTGCTAAATGAAACAGTAATTCTAATCTAAAAAAGCCTCTGAGGGATTCTGCACAAGTGAATCTGCTTGGAAAAGGTGGTAAAACATATTAATGAGCAAAATTGTGAATGAGGCAGAAAAGCTTGTCTTGAGCACTGAATTGGAAACGATAAGGGACTAGTCAATATGACATGCTTTAAACTCGGATAAACATCAGTACCATTAATAAGAGATGTGTGCTATTAACTTAGACTCTTAAGCTTGTAAACCATATATCACATCTTTCTTATCTATAACATTTATCAGGTGTTTCAGGTTTCTGATTTTATTTTCTACCTGTAATGCATTTTAATTATATGACTCCTGGGCCCGGTCATGACAGGGTTAATTAGTTAAGTATATACTTAAGTTATATACAGTAACTTGTAACTTAGGCGTCAGCACATAAGAACAAAATGGCGAAGGACCTCTATTTTGGGTTCCTGGCCAGCATCATAGGATAGAGGGCTAGCCTGCGTCACAGAATAGAAGCCACCAAGAGATAACACCATGACTTAATGACACTGACCCCTAGGAGATAATGGAAAGTCCCCACAGGGGCTATAAAAACCTAAGGCGCAACTACATACTTTAAAGCCTTACCTGTGGTGTTTGCATGAACGCGCGCGGGCAGCCCAGGGCGGATCCAGGGCTCTTCGAAAAGACTGTTCTGATGGTTTTCCCTGTTCATCTGGGACTTTACTGCATGTAAAGCAGACCAGACTGCATGTAAAGTAGACCAGAGACATTGCAGATATGATGATCATGATGGAGTTGGTGTGTGTGTCTATGTATGTATCTATATTAAGCTGATGGAATGGCGTAGCTGATGTGGAGTTGGGAGCTGTACTTGGCTCCTGGTCCAAAAGTCCTCCTCTGGTAGCATTCTAAATTACCATCCACACAGTTGCAGCTGGTTTTCGATGTGACTGTAGTAAGTGAAGTAATTGTTTCACATTTTTGAACAATGTAATGTAAGCAGATAGCTGCCCAATATTCAACATAGATTCCACCTAGTACACAAGTCTATTACTATTTCAGTATCATAACGTGTTTTATTCAAAAACGCTGTGAATAGTTAATGGGTTTTACATCAACAAATAATTTGTAATTAAAAAAACATTATGGAAAATAATATATTAATATCCCAAAAAGTAACTGGCAGTTTGTTGGGGTTTTTTTATATAAGGATGCATAACAGAATTTATTAGGTGATTCCAAGCTGTCTCCTTCATTACGAGCTAAGCAAAGTGGAGTCTGTGATATGAAAAATGAATGTGTGTCTGATAAGAGACATGTGGGCCAAGTTCCCATTATTAATATATCCTGCCATTTTACAGATGTATGACCCTTTTCTGCAGTGCACAAGGGAAACGCAAGATAATGCACATGCGTTATACTAGCGATGGTTAAAACAATTAGGTATTTATTTACATTAACAAAAACATTAGGCTGTACTGTGATGGGCTAATTTAGAAAACAGGACTAGGTGATGGATAGCAGTAATGCTATGCTGTGTTATTGCATATGAACGAATACAGTCTAAGGTTTCTGAAAAGGTCAGCAGGTCACAGAAGGTCAGGAATGCCTTTATAGGAGTAGTTGCAGAAATACAAGACAGTACAGTACCCGTCCTCAATATTAGAAGGCACGGTTTAGCTATAGGGGGTATAATAACCCCAAAGGCTAAAAATAAACACAACTGAATATCTGTGATATAAGACATGTCCTTTTCCAAATGCATGGAAAAAAACAAAAGCTTTAGCATACCCTTGAGTTCCGAACACCTTATAGATCTCTTTTTATACATGTATATGGAATAGTTTTAGATACATTTTGGACTACAACAACTTTCACAGAACTCGGCTGCTACTTAAACTGTTTCTCAGATACACCTAACAGATTAATATTAATCAAGATAGAGGTTGTGAAATTGTATTCATACATTTTATAGAACATATTGGGTACATTTTTTTTCTACTATACAAAAAATCTGATTTATATTTTATTTTGTAATGACCTTATTAAAGCACGTAACATGAAATATGGAATAATTGACAGGAACACACATGCAAAATATTGTATTATCCTGCTTACGTTCAGACACAGAAAAAAAAAATATATTATTTAATAAATATGCTTCTGACTCATCTTTGAGATCAATCCACTCCACTTTTCTTCAAAGGACAACGTTAGATCCTCCACACTCACCATATATGCATGCTGAAGTGCCAGCATGCAGTGTAATATATGATATATACTATGTAGACAAAAATATTGGGACACAACCATTACACCAAAAGGGACTTTTATGACTCTGCATTCTAACCACATAGACATTAATATGTAGTTGCTACCCCCTTTGTAGCTTCCACTCTGCTGGGAAGGCTTTACACAAGATTTTGGAGTATGACATGTTTGCCCAAGCATCCAGTAGAGCATTTATGAGGTCAGGCACTGGTGTTGGATGAGAAGGCCTGGCTCACAATCTCCATTCCAGTTCATCCCAAAGGTTGAGGTTAGGGCTGTGTGCGAACTCATCCAACCATGTTTTTAAGGACCTTGCTTTGTGCACCGGGGCACAGTCATGCTGGGATAGAAAAAGGCCTTCCCCAAACTGTTCGCACAAAGATAGGAGCAAAGCATTATTGTGGTATGCTGAAGGGACATACCAAGACATTGTGGACAATAACAGGGCATAACGTTTTTTATGGCAAGACTTGTGTAGTCCCCTCGCCGATTTCTGTTATTGAAATGGTCAACCACCAGGATCCAGACACAAGCTTTTTGTTCTTTACCATAGTGATTTGCAAAATAATCTTCTAGGTTTTTTTAGCAAATGTAATAGAGTGATTTTTACACACAAATAAGACAGCCCCATAATTGTCAAAAAATGGTTTTGACAGGTGACACCCTGCTGAGATCTGTTTGTAAAGGAGATGAAATTAAAGGAGCATTAAATGTCACAAAGTGTTAACGTATATTAATACACATTTGTAATGCTGGAGCGGGCATTTCTCTAATTTTACTTTTACAAAGAACGTGACAAGTCGCACTTGGAGTTCTATTTCAATCACAGGAAAGCCACAGTTTGTAGACTAATCTCTCAGTGAAGAACAAGAGCTGCCCGTTCCCTGCGGTTATAAATGGGAACACTGAGTTCACACTGTTCCAAATTATACTCCATTTTGTGTCATCATTAATTTTCCTATGTTAAAAATTACTTGGCCCAAGCATTAATATCCATCTGTCTTAAGGGAACGACTAATAAATAATAAAAAAAACTCTCTAAATTGTTTAAAAAGAGAATTTCCAAAGGGCTTGGAATATATTTGGAGAACATATTTGGTCTTCCAACAGCAGATTATATATTTTACTACAGGAATAGTAGGCACAAGTATGCATTGTTTATAGTGATTTGTGTAAATTCCCTACATAATTTAAGAAACACATGGAGATTAAATTAATAGGTTGCCATAAATGAGGGTGGTTGCTTGGCTGTCACTGGTTCTACTGATAACCGATGCTCATGGGTTAACTGCAGACCCAAAAGATCAGTAGTTTCAATGCTACTGGCAACTTAATCAGAAATTTCATCAGGCGTTGATGAAACACAAAAATTTGCTAAAAACATGAATCCAACCAGAAATGTCATTAATTAATATATATATATATAAATAAAAATAGTTATATAATCTAATACATTTATAAAATTGTAATTCTATGTAATGTTAAACAGTGCAGGATGCAGAAGCCAGTCTCAAACTGTACCAGTACACTAGTCAAAACAAATTAATATAAATATTTCATAATTATAAGTATCCCCTATTTTGCGTAGAAAGTTTAGAAACACTCTAAAGCACCAGGTCTACAGCTTGCCTAACAAGAAGTTGTTCTTTCAACAGACCTTTCTCATAATGTTTTAATATTATTTTTCAACATGTTTAAAATACACCCAAACTTCAAAAGTAGAACAGGATACGACATGTCACATCATTGACATGGAACATGATAAAAACTAATCAATTTTATATACTTGCTACACCATATAACTAAATCAATTACATCCTTAGGTTTGATGCCATGGAAAGCATTTGGGCTAACAGTTGCTAAGCAATTCTAGATGCTTAATCAATGGCTTGGAATGTGAACCCATCAGGCTCAGTACAATTTATTGCTATCACTACAAAGGAGGTTAATTATTGCTAAGTTAGCAATACAATCAAATGGCCATTTATGGGCTCTCCAGATAACGCAGGTGGGGACACGGACATCCGACTGAATAGAGCACTTACAATCACTAGTGATAGCATGGCCAAGGATGGAGTCCTTTATACATTAAACAAATGCCATAATCAATAGCTGTATATAGACAAGAGGAATTGTGACACACATGTTTGCACAAAATGATCAGCAAATAGTCCACAAAGGAGCAGTTTTAGCAGGTCAGTCAAGTCATTATCATGTGATAAGGACATGAAAAGTGGTAGGTATTTTGACAAACAACTCTGACATAGATTAACAAAAAGAGTATATATTTTATTAGTTCATAGCCAAAACTTACAGATTACATCTAGGTGTTAACGGCTATATTATTATGTATATTTAAAGGAAGCATTTTATAGTATTTTCCAAAGATATAGCTTAAAATGTATGGGTGATACACCAAAGGTTTTTAGATGAATACATATAGGAAATACGTAAGGTTTATGTGTAAGGTTCTGATTATGCGCATAATATAGTAAACATAATAAGTAGTGAAATCAGCCTCTTGCATGTATTAAGACGTTGCTGCCAACAATATCCCCTTCTCTATATGTAGACGGCTTCTGTGACCAGACACTTATCAGGCAGACTAAAGCTCATAAATGAACACTGAACTTCACACCCCATTCTAACCATTCTGTCTGTATATTCCTATATTTGTAACCATTCTGTCTGTATATTCCTATATTTGTAACCATTCTATCTGTATATTCCTATATTTGTAACCATTCTATCTGTATATTCCTATATTTGTAACAATTATATCTGTATATTCCTATATGTATGTAACAGCTTGAATAAGTAAACATGACCAGCGTTAAATCAGGAGGAGGATGAGGAGGTTCTGGCTTCGGAGTATGAGTTATTATAGTAAGAAAATTATTATAGACGGTTATGCAGTAAGGGTTGAGTTGGCTCTTGAATTAACAACTCAAGAGCCACAAATGTGAAGAACATTCCAACACTGGGCTCTACTAAATGCCCACAGGTCAGCTAAAAGTCAGCCATGAACTAGGGAATAGTCCCACAAAGAATAGTTAATTTCCATGCTGGCCATATTCAGGCCCAGGCTGGCACACCAAGCAAATGCCAGGAGAGGCAGTGGCCAGAAGGCTCAATATGATGTTTGCAGTTCTTTTTTTTTCCCCCTCCTACAACTGCAACATTAGAAATGAGGAAATACAGTAGTTTGCTCTGTACCAAATTAAAACCTTCCTTACCATGGTATCATCATCTCGACATCCAGGGGTTTCTTTGATCTTTAAATGACCTGTCTTCAAGAGGAAAACAATTCCCATGGTTATTTTCATGAAATGACAGTAATCTTAGGAAGAAAACCTATTTTCTTCTACTCAGGAGACTACCGTTGATAAAAGTAAAAAAATGTACACTATTTCAACAGCAAAAAAAAAGTTCAACATTTATTTTTCTGGTGCATTTCTGTACTTTTCTAGGATAACTACAGCTTTTGGTTACTATTTATTATTATTGTGTTGTTGTAAAAAGCTACCACCTTGTAAAAAAGAAAAAGTCTATATTCTTATATTTTCTCATTTTCAGCTGTGTAAGAGCCAGGCAGTGCAGGGATACTGTAAAACCTCAGCCCTTGAATTCTGCAGTGATAAGGCAGACTCCGAGGATTAGCAGGCCTGTCAAGTGTTAGTCTCTGAAGTGCTTATTTGTTTAGAAGGGCTGCCTAATTCGTCATGAGGGAGTGATAGAAGTGGAAGCCCTCTAACACAATAAATGAGGTCTACCAGAATGTGTGTGAGTGGGCATGGCTGTAACAAGAAGATAAAAGCGGCTATCTCATTGAGAAATTTATATTAAAACAAAATAAATTACATGTGTTCATCGTGTCATATTTCAGATCCTTTATACATCTTTCTGGATGAAGACAACAAAGACTGGCCCGACAGAATATTTATTATAGTACAGTAAGTAAATAGAAATAAAATTACATAATGAAACCCACCCTCTTGCCAGTAACCCCTACTAATGTTCATCAACAAAAAACAAAGCCTTTTAATGTATCCTATGTAATTTTACTTTATACATAAAAATATATTTTTATTTTATAAATAGGTACTGTAATGCAAAAACAAAAGCATGGACTATGGATCTATACAGTCTACAAATGGCCTCCTGGATTTAACATATCACTACTGGAGTCTCACATGAATGAGAAGAAGGAGAAAAGAGCAGTTGGTCTAAGCGTTAAGGAAAGATGAGAAAAAGGAAAAAAGAAGAAACGGTAAATAAGACCAAGTACACCTGCATGGAGAATTTTTTTTAAACTAGAAACCTCTTGGAGCTTGGAGGACTAAAACAATGATGTTGCACACAGTAACAACATTGTGTAAAGACGGAGTCCACAAATGACATAGCGTCAAAGTCTTTTTGAGTTCATCCAATGGCCGTACAGGTTAATTACCCAAAAGTGTCAACTAGTATAACCACATATGAATACCATTACAAGTTGCCCATTACAAGTTGCATACAGATGCTTTATGCTAAGACATATTAAAATGTGCTTGCAGATTTTTGATAATAAAATATAGTTGTCTATATTGTGTTATTTGGGAATGGTAAACTAAATCTACTTTAATATTAGATCACTAAAACCGTCTCCTAAGACATCCTTACATAAAAGTTAATGCGTTTCTTTGTAGGTTTATTGTAGTCTGTTAAATGTTTATCTATATTTCTTTTGCTAAGTTGGTGGTCCTGTAAGTTCTCACACTAATTAGTTCTGTACGGTGATGAAATTTACGATGTCTTTGTTCAACAAGGCATTTTTTATGTAACTGTGGTGGTAAAGTGTCATACTGGATACTTACCAGAAATACACCTCTGGTGGCATGGAAAGATAATGGGTATATGTATCCAGAACAAAATCTTCAAGAGCATAATCTGTCTATTGTACGCTTCAGTGTAGTGAGTCTAAGGTAAACATTAAAAATACTTGGGCCTGTATCAATGTAGGCTCCGTAAAATTGCTGTTCATTTGTACATGCCAGGAAACTCCTTGGGTAATGAGCCTAGATTCCCAGAGCCTATGATCTCTGGGTAGGTGGAAGGTTGTTTCTCTATGCCCGATCTCCAACTAACGTCTAATGAGGTTAGCTGTGCCTCAACCGCGCCATCTCCCATTAGGAGAATGAGAAGCATATCTCTAAAGGGTTGTCCAGGGGACAACCCTTCAGAGATATGTAACAAAGTTGTCTTTACTTCAACCATGCTTTGCCAATGGAACTGCACAATGTATTTATTTTTCAAATTGTTAAACTAAATTTTACATTTAATATGCCTGTAGAGACCTGAATGGTTTTAAAAGCAATTCCGTTAGCTATTACGAAATTAGCCTTTTTTTTCTTTGGCGACTAACACAGTACAACACAATACCTCTATGTTAAACTTGTTGTGTGTTACAACGCGTGTAGACGTCTTGTAAATAATAATAAATTCTAATTTTTGTGAAAACTCAACACATTTTCAACTTTTAGTCTCTCCTTGACCATGTCAGCGCTTGTTAAACAATTCCTTAGTTATTTGACACCCTATTTCTTTTCCTGCCATAGCTGTAGATAGCAGCGGGAATGCAGTAGAGAGCTCTCTGTTTTCACAGACACCGACGTGTCCATTATTTGCATTATTTGGAGGTGACTAATAATGTTTATTTTAATTCAGCCCGCAGACCTCTCTTTGGTCATATCATCTACTGACCTACATATGTCAATATGTTTTTGTCTTCCCTTCTTTCTCTGTACCACTTTTGGTCTGAATAATATGGAATGTCAGCAACTACAAATGCAAATCCTTTACTAATTAAGACAGCAGAACGTCTCAGGCAATGTTTGCACATCTCCCGTGTTGTTCTAGCTCATTTTGCAGTGTCTGAACGCCATTCATGAGGAAGGAATTAAAAGGAGTATAGTTTGAGCTCTATATAATCCTTTACTGATTAGTGAGCTTCTCATCAGCACCTATTCAGAATGCACGTCTCACGCAGAGATGTTAAAGCCCTTCAGTAACACAGTATGGAGTTCCAAGCACAGCTTTACCTTCTGCATCCAATCAGAGGCAAACAGTCAGGTCACCTGGTTAAGCTGGCTAATCCTAAATCGGATTTCAGATTGTCACTTAACAACTGTGAGACACTCAAAGAGGATATGCTCAAATCCTATGGTAAATGATGCCTAGGCAAAGTGAAAAATGAACAAACAAAAAAAAACCTTTAAAACTGTGCATCGAAATCTATGCCCAAAGACGTATTTAAACATGCTTTTTTTAAAACTGGAATTAGAATGTTTAGAATCCGTTCTGAGTTTTGTTTTGATGGCTTCATTGTGTTTAACAACGTGTATCCCTCAGAATACTCCAAGTCTTACATTAACCAAACGTTCTGTAGGTTATGTATACATTCTAAAGAGGTTTAAGGTGTTAGTCAATATAATAAGTATAGATATCCTTATTCCTACTAAAACAGAGAGGGGTATCTATGAAGCTGCTCTGTAAAAAAGGAATAGTGACATATTGGTCCAAGAGAAAAGGAAGTCTCTAGTTAAAGTTGATACTACTTATCAGGAAACATAGGAAACCACTTTCAGAAATTCAAAGGTCTTGCCTCCAGATGAGAAGAAGAAGCCCCCGAGGTCCTGAAAGCTCAAGCTATTTTTTTCTACATTGGTACCAACTTCAACTAAATACTCAATGAATATAGGAAAACAAGTACAGTTTATGTTAACTCTATGTTTTAATTCAAAAACACAATAATAAATATCGAGCTAAATCTAGACATCAAAGTCCATTTACTATACAATTCAGTTACATGTGAAAAAAATATTAGATGAAACAAAGTGGTGATGGAAAAACCCAACGCTGTATCTTAGCTTGGCCTTGTCCAAGAGCGGCAGTTTTAATATATGCCAGCCATATCCTCCTGTTGGCACATCTTAGTACATATAAGCGCATCCATTGTGTCAGTGTTCATTTCACGGAGCATGTTTCATTCAAAATACCTATGAGTAATAAATGTCAGGATCTTTAAGTATAGACAGTCAGGGATAGCCTGGAATGACTGGGGTTGAAGATGAGGGTTCAAGGATATTGTTTGTCAATGACATGCAATTAAATACAAAATTAACCTTTAGGGAGTTCTTCCAGCCCTTTCCTTCCCTCTGCTCGGCCACTTTATATGCTATCAACATGCTTTAGCGCTTTGTATATTGCATGATATCCATTTATATCATGTATGATACAAGTCATTTTACCCTACCACAGGACTCCTTCAGGAAAAAGGGTAATGAATATGTGCGTTGTGCTATGTATTAACTGTTAAAGACATATGAACTACCAGAGAAAAACAGACATTAATAAATAATTGGAGCACAGATGTTCAGACAACATAAGTCTTTATGAAGTGAGAGTTAGAAATATACTGAATGCAATGTCTGATTTTAGTACTTGGCAAAAGACATTTAGGAAAAAATAAATAAAGTACATAAACATGGTGTGCAGTTGTATTCTTCTATATTTTTTTATCTGCTAGGACGTTTTTAAACGTTTTCTAGGATTAAATGGCTTTCCCTGCTGTGGAGGACTTGATATAAACTCTTGTACCAAAGGCTTAAAGTCTTAAGCAAGTTAGAGGCATCCATCAATCACTTGGTATATGTCAATGTGTTAGTTGCTGATCTGACCAATTTGTTCTCAGTGGAAAACAGCAGCCAGAAATGACCCTAATCTTTATACCTAAATTTATTCGAAAAGAGGAGAAATGAGATCATAATCTAAAACTAGATGGTCAGTGGCTTTGATGTAACACGATGATGTTTTAGTTTAACGAGAGGGTGGTAGATAAGTTGAACAGGCTGCCAGCAGAAGTTGTAAAGGTTAATACAGTAATTTAAAGATGCCCGGGCTAGGCACGAAGCTACCCTGAATCTAAGGCAAAACCAACCAAAGCCCAGTTATGGTTTGAGGCAGACTAGATTGGCCGCCAAACCTGTTTCTATCTAAAATCGCAAAAATAAAGCGTTAAATATTTATAGCTGTATCTTTATTTTCCTCAAAAAGTATTGTTCCCTGCACATTTTCTGACAATGTCCTCATTGTCATACCCGATTTGAATCGAGGGCCTAAAAGAACATTTAACTTTGTGAAACGTTCTTATTAATTAAGCTGATAACTTTATTTCAGTAAGTGGACTTTTTCGTCGATTTAACTCTAAATAACCTATGGTACATTTTTGGGCTATCAGTATTGAAATAAAAGAAAATAAACACAACTTTCAATGCTAAATCGATTCAACATATAATAAAAGTCATTGTTATGATAATTTATAAACATTCAGGTTACAAGAGGGCCATGGAATTAGATTAGAAGAACATCTGCTCTGAAGAAGAATTCCAGTAATCATTTTTTTTTCTTTGTCTGATTACCCAGCCTCAAGGGTTTCATCCAAAAAAAGCAAGTCTAAAATAAAAAAGGCCTATCTGCATACTCTTCATATCAGACAAAAATAACCACTTCGCTGCCAAAAAGGCATTTTCAGAAATTATAGATATATTTATAAAATTTGAATTCACAATAGCGGGTGCTAAAAAGGACAAACAATTTTTTCTTAAACCTTCTGCTCTGTAATTAAAAAAACATCATGATGGGTACAATGTCTATATGGTTATTAAATTATGTTACACAGATGGAGATAAAAAGGCCACAGTGTTATGGAACACTGTGAAAACGTATTTTAAGGCAAACAAACTGTATTAAAATATATGAAGCAACTTATCAAACTTGTTGGCTGACACTTACTAACTGATGTGGCTGTCTGAGAGAGCTGACGTAGCGTCCCCTGCACCCCCGGCACACTGCTTGCCACTAAGCAGGGATCAAGCCCACATTGAGTCCTGCATTTAGCCACTTGTACTACTTTCACCAGAATTAGCCATGTTAGCTGACCGCAACACTGATGCAAGGCCTCAGGGACCCCCCCTGACACCTCGGAGCATATGAAAAGCACATCTGACCTGCTTCTTCCTTAGCAATCATCTTGCTGGGGAGTAGTAGAGAAAGCACATTCAAAATTTACCTACTTCCAATATTGTAATAATTGATTTGATTTATTACCTAATGTAGACTTTGGCTTGAAAGCACTTTCCATGTTCATTTGTACTTATCTTATAATGCTAGAACATTGCAAGCCTCTTCAATGGCTTCTGTTTGTTTCTATGCAGTGGTACTTTAGTCTTGGCATCCTAATGCTATTTCATTTTGACACCTGGTAGTATGCCCTTGTTACTTATTAGGGGTCAGCTTGCAAGGGGGGCTGAATGCAGTTGTTCCCTAGGCCGCTTTTGTGTATTGTACTTGTAGTCCAACACAAGAGTCTCTAGATTAACAAGGATGTTATGTAGCAGTCATACAATTTCTTGATAATTTCTGTGCTCCTACTATAGCAGGCCTACTCTATGTAGCCCTATTTTGGTGATTTTATGTTGTAACTCAAATACATTCTGATTTACTGTGTTAATGGACAACTTTCCTGGGTTTCCCCCAGGCCTTTGTTATCATATAATTATAATACATTAACCAGTGGGTTGTTTAACTATGCATTATGCAGGACCAACTCATATTCATCAGGATAAACTTGACATGAGTTGGTTCTTCTTAGTACATTGTTAATGTGGTAAGAAGGCTTTTTTTCATCTCAGAGCAAATACTCACAACCATACCTTTACACTCCGGGTAAAGCATTGCTTCTCTGGGTGACCACAGAAAAACTCTGGGTAACAGCAGCGGCGTTGCTCCATGCCCCACTTCCAGCCCACTGCGCATCAGGCAGCTTTCAGTGGGATCGTCCACTGAGGTCTGCAGACCCCCCCCACCAACATCAGAGGACCACTCAACCATGTCAACGGTAGCCGGAGCCTGGATGTTCCCAGGTATTCCCAGGTATGCCAACAACTCCCACTCTTCCTACTCTTTTCTGAAGTTTTGTTCCTGCTGGGGAGGATTTCTTCTGTATTTTGTTTTCTAACAAGACAAAATGAATCTCTCTCTCTATCTCTCTCTATATATATATATTCCGAGTATCTGTTTAAAGAAGTTTACTTAAATGCACAGTCAGTAATTCCCTCCAATACGCAACTTGTGTTTTCATCTATTCTGTTAACATTTTTTGTTTGAGATGAAGTGAAGGCCCTACTTTGTCCTACTTTTATTATCTAAACCATTTCCAGTAGCCTCATTAAATCCCTAGTTGTGTTTAGATTTCATAAGCCGAGGTCTTCTGGGGCATTAAAATATAATTTGTTAAAGCAAACCCACCAAGGGCTGATGTAATAAGGATCCGTTTGTTGCCTAACCCATCTTTAAGAGTATGTATTCTCCCAGCAAACAGAAGGTTCTTCTGCCAGACCTACATCTCCTCTATATTTCATCAGCGCAGGAACGTGATTAATATAAAACAAACATGACCTCTTCTTGTTTGTATGTATCACCCTATTAAATGATTAGCAAATCTTTAAAAGAAAGAATTTTTAGCTAGTAGCTACTTCTCCAAAGCTGTAAATGCATCAATACATTAGCAGTGTCAGGTTTGCTTTCGGTATTAATCCAAGACAAAGTATAATGTCTTATTTTGGTAAAGCACGACTGATCATTTTAACTGCCTGTGCTTCAGACATTAGAGCTCGGCATGTGCTGTGTACTGTCTTCAAGGTGCAGCATCTTTCGGGAGTCCGACCAAGCCAAAAGAATTACACTAAATTATTTAAAGGATTAAGGGTGTTTAACTTGGGGTCATAAATAACGAAGACAGAAACATGTTAAAATTAAGCCGCTAAAGACTACATATTACTTTGGCTTGGGTAGTCTGGAATCCCTGGTTTAATTTTGGATACTTCCGTTTTAAAGTTATCAGACCCAAATAGTGTACAAACTAAGAGAACAGTGAGATAACATTTCCAAAATATCTGATCACAATTTAGCACTCCTTAGATGAACTCATAAGTGTTTGGGGGGGGGGGTCACATAAAAATAACATATTTTCATTATGTCTACATTTTCCTTAACAATTGGGTAGAGACAACTTAAGAAGAAGGGATACTCGTGCATTTTCCCATGATATTGGTATACACCTTTACTGGTAACACATTTATATTAGTTTATGTAGTGTAAGAAATGTAAAATGTGAGAGCGACTGATGGTTTATTTACCAAGTCCAGTAGAGTTTCTGCTGAGTTCTCATTAGTAATAATGTAAATCAACATTTGGGTTTAATAACAGATCCTTGAATGTGAGCCTTTTTTTCAAGTTTGATGCAATAGATATAAACTATAAACAAGTACAGCGTTAAATACTATCTCTCATAAATTGTGAATGGGAATTTGAGCCGTGCAAGTATATCTCTCCAGCAATCCAAACAAAAGGGTTTTTTCATTTATTTATTCATTTATATTTAAATGTCATATATTTTATATTGTAATATCTTGGTAGTAACATGCAATCATATGTCAGGAAAAGCAGGGTGATTTACATCAATTTCTTACAAGATTTCTTACAAGTCATGGTAAAGACAGTAAACATGAATACAATCTCTAGATTGTAAGCTCATTTGAGCAGGGCCCTCCTCACCTGCTGTTTCTGTAAATCAAATTGTTATGTTACATACTGCCTGTTCTTTTTACTCGTTGTACAGTGCTACAGCATGTGCTATATAAAACAATAAATAATAAATAATAATTCCTGGTCATGTTTTGCTAACACAATTATCATGGCGCATTTCAGAAAACATATGAAGCATATTCCATTGGTGCTATATAAATAAAAGATAATAATAATAATAGTAATAATAATAATAATAATAATTCAGGTCTTTATTATTAACCCCCTCTCTCCGCCACTTGAAACCCAACAGTAAATTACCCAGTTACCAGGCTAAAACCATTTCAAAGGCATTTTATTTGCTTAAGATAAAACGTTTTAGCCTTTATTTTTATTAACATTTTCCCTAGATGGCAGCATTTTCCTTTCCATTATCTTTTGGTTTAAATAATGTAGACAATAAAATGTTCCAAGGTTTTGTACTATTTAAATATACACTGCCTTTATTTTTCCTTTATTTGATATGTTATTTTTTCAGCGTTTTTTCAGAGATGTTCATGATTAAGTTGCTAGCATTGCATTGCATTGCAATAATAACATGTCACTAAAGGAAAAGTAAAAATATATATATATATGTATATACACGCTACTGTTCAAAAGATCAACTTGAATGTGATAGAGTTGAGTGACTTGCAAGTGGAGCATTTTTTATGCAAATACCAATCCGAGTTGGCAAGAGTTGCATTTTATGCCAGTGTACCAATGTCAGAGCTTTTCAACTGAATATCACTAGGCCAAGAGTTTTCATACAAACACCAACAGTAAAACTAAGTTCCACTTTATTAATTGAGTCTTCGCTCCCAGCCTGGGAACTTGAGAGGTTCTGCCAACCCTATTAAAACAGTAAACAGTGGAATTTTAAGGGGAATATTCACTAAAAAAGCATATGGGCAAGTTTCTTTTACGTTGGTCCTGGACAATCCATTGGTATTGCGGTGGGATTAAATACTTCAACCGATCATTTAGTCCTAATAACTCCTTAGTGACTAAGGAATACAGATCTGTGTTCAATAAGTTGATACAGGCTTAATTCTAGAAGACAAGTCCTAGTTTTATTTAAGTCACATAGATACCGATATATGTTTTTAACATACAACAAAAGTCAAGAAGCTGCGGAATAGAAGTGTGGAAGCCGCTAGCAATTAGACGCATATTATAAGTTTCCTTTTTACAGTAGCAAATACAGATGATCTTTTCCTAACACAGAAGCAAGGGTGCTCTATTGAATTACCACATAATACCTGTTTATATAAGCTGCATACTTTAGATAAGTATTCAGTGGAAGAAAAAGGTCATCGCATTGAAATCAGATGCGGCTGTGCTCATAATTTCTCCCCATACTTCTGTCCTGTTTTCCAAGCTCTAGAAAAATGCCTGTCTTTTCTCCTTCAGTTGACGTGACCTGTTAAATTATCCATGCGTTTGGGATACTTTCACGAAAACATCAATGATTGCTTGACTTCACAGCACATAAATTTAAACCACGGAAGAGTTATTCATTAGACCGCTGATGCTTACATGCTTACTTCTCCCAGGCATCCAATCCAACCCAAGTCTTCTGCTCATCCGATAATGTCAGCTTTTTTCAAGGCACGTTAATGATAATCTCAAGAACTTGGCATGCAGAAAAGTTAAAACATATAGTGTCGTATAGAGTAAGGATTCACATTTTAGTTTTTGCTGTACGGTGATTCCTTGAATCATTTAAATTTCAATAAAAGTTTAAAAAAAATGTTGACCTGTTTTTTTCTTCATTATTTAAGGTAACAGCTAACTGCAGCTTTTTTTTTTTTAAAGTATTTTATGTTTTGTTTTTTCAACATACCAACATAACTACAAATGTGCATGTAATCTACCGTTTTTAACATTTTCATTTGTAGCAAATATAGAAATAACATTTTGAATCAACAGGTAGAACTTTGTCTTGATTTAATTAAATAAATAAATAAAAATAAACTTTTTATCATATTATTTTCATGTTCAAAGACAGAAGATATATGTTGTGTCATTTCCATTCAGCGGTGTTCTCCTCAATGAACACCTTCTCTCATGAAATAATTTCCATATGTTGCATGCCATTGAGAAAGTTAACCAGGAAGGCCAAAACAACATTGAAAGACTTTGAAAGCTTGCAATCAAAACCTTATTGTCTGAAATGTTTCATAAAATCATTAACTGCTTAAGGCTGAGCCCAAAAAACTTGTCGGATATCTAGCATACCTTTTCTCCTCAAGGACCTCCAGTAGTTCAGGAATGCCTTAAAAAAAATCGTGGTTTACTTTTTAACCGGCACACATGAATCTGTCGGGTAAACTGAAAGTCTGATTGAACTGCTTGCGTTGTTATGAAGATATCCTAAAACATCAACTTTTTGGGGGATGTTACGGCTTTATGATGTGAGTCACTAGGCTAAAATGTTCATTTGTAAATCATGAGATTTTATCGGTGGGTGCTGTGTTATGTTGAAGCTAATTAAAAGTGACATATTTACCTTGGGCACTGTTCTAGACCTGATCCAGGGCAGTTCCCCAGCCATCCCTTTCTTACCCCTGCCTGTCAATGCCTATTCTTATAGTCCATTGACTGAGCTCAGTAAGGTAGCTCCTGGTCTGGATAGTTGATGACTGGAGATACAGAACAGATCTGGATAATTTTAACAATCTTTCACCTGGATATAACTGGATGAGCTGGAATGTCAGAATTAGGAACTCCGTAACTTATCTGAGACCCGAATATGAACAGTTTTGAATCTGAGTTATATGATTTTGAAATGGAGTTTGCATCCACTGAAGACAGAAGAAGGCAAGGCTCACCACTGCGGGATTTGTTTCAATTGACAATGATCGGGGCTCCACGAGGACAGGCATCACATGATGCACCTACAGTACATAGAAAATGGGACCAAACAAACCTACTTTAAGGGACTGCAAGTAAGGACACATGATGCTCGATCAGCACATTTTTTGCAGCTTTGCTCATTACATCCGGTGCAGAGTCCACTGTCCTCAATGAAAAATTGGCCGAAAATCTTTAAGAGGAATAATTTCTTCACAGCTCCCATTGCAAAGCTCTATATGCATTGTACAAATACAAAAATACAGCTAATTAATACAAATAGTAGCTAATTAATACATAAATTAATTTGAAAACTTCCATTAGTAGGTGCATTTAAGTCAATCACTCTAATTTGACTATATTTAGTTTAAAGGACTATTTTGCCTCAAATAAGCTGAGATCCATGGCAAAAAGTGGCTTTAATTAGCAATACTACTGTCTACAATAAACATTTGGAGTTCTGAAATATATGAATGACTTTAATATCATTATTAATAATTGTTTTTGAGAAGCTTCAAAAATATTTAATGAGCTTGACCTGCAGCCCTACCAGGACTTAGTAGCTTAAGGATTCTTGGTGTCTCAAGCCATAATGTCCACTGAGCAGGAGGGGGGTAGCACCAAGCGCCGGCACAAGGTGAGGGGCACACTCAAGCTGCCCGGCTTCAAAGCCCCTAGGCAAGGCTATACAACTATTCATAATGGTAATCTGCCATAACAAAATGTTAATTTAAGGGTATAGCACAACTTACAATAATATATATTATTTTATCTTTTACATACTGACAGTATTGTCATTTGAAATATCATAGTTACAAAGGTTACAAGTCGCAAATTTCTGAATTTTAGAAAAGGGGATAACCTTGTGAATTTAATATTTGCAAGTTCTCATATTTTGGGTCTCCATTTGACTGCCTAATGGGGACTAAATAAGGGAGGAACTCTCTACAATTAAATTGTCAAAAGTCTTTCCTCAAGTTAGATAACTCAGGAGAGTTCTTACAGACATTTAAGTCTCTGTTGGTCAGTCTGGGCCTGACTGTCACTGTAAATCTTCCTAAGGTGTCTTAATCACCTATAACGGGTTCATCTTGTTCCAATGCTGATGTATTGTGCTTAAGTGAGCGTTTGTAGGCATGCAGCAGAGTTGCAGCTTTAACTCACTGACTTCAGTATGCGTTATAAGGGCCAGACTCGACATGTTACACCAAGAGCCAAACATGCCCCGATGATGTATAGTTCAAGGAACACGCTGAGAACACGCTGATACCATTATATATTATACGGGACCAGCCAAGCTCTTCTTGCAGAACCTCACTGGGGTTGGCCCTTCTAGAGAACCACCTATTCTTAATATGTTTGGTGAATTTCCTCCGGTTGGAGATGGACATGATTTTGCTACAGTTTGAAATGTAATGATGTAGGTATCTTAAAAGGCAGTCCCTAACGTACACCTTGAGGATATGTGTTTCAGAAAACAGGAGAGTCGTTGCCAACTATTTTGGTTTCGTAATGTACACAAAGTAGAGGTTCCAGCTGCACACAAACACTGGTACTCAAAGTGTTAGCACATTACTGTGCACGCCTTGTTTCTCACTTCAAAGACCTGATGATAAAGGTTTCTTGTCTTATATGTTCTGCAAAGATCCTGCGGGTAATGGAACACTTTAGGTAAAACAAGCTAAATAAACAGTGTCACGGTTCTAGCAAATAAATGTGATAACCTATTAACCATGTGAAACAATTGGGATCCATCAAAGCTGCATACATAAACCAAGTGTCCGAGGTGATCGTGATGTTGACTGGCTATTGCAATTCGAAGTAAACATTTAAATGCATCACAAAATACCATTTCTTTTACTTTTAGTCATAAGAATGTAGCAGTTTCTCTTTATCACCCATTAATTACATTGAATTTATTTATATTGTGAGCGGATTGTGGAGCGCTGTTACAATAGGGGACAGTGAAAATATTTTAAAAGACAACTTAAAATGTATAATTTAATATTAGCTCTCGGTAAGACATATTTGGTGCAGAAGAAGACACCCCCTACTCCCATGAGCTTGCAATCTTATCTCCTACTCCCAAGATCTTACAATCTTATCTTAACAAAGCAGATCAATACAACACAAATATTCTCCTTAAAAACTAAATTTGAGACATTTGATATTTACAAGCAACACTTTTGCAGCTTTCATAATGCTTCGTAGATTACCCTGCTAATTGCTTTAGATCTAAAACATAATGTGGGGATTTCTCAGGAGCACAGATACGTCTGATGATTTGCAGATCATGTAAGTGAACTGCATGTTCTAGAAGGATTCGACAGACAACACAGCACACATCAAGAATAACAATTTCTAAAAAAGCCGCTTGTGTAGCTAATGTTCTTAAAAAGGGAAGCTAGGTTACTGGAGTTACTGCAAATATGTACGTTAATAAAGGAAAAAAAAACATGTTATTCATCAAAACCTGTGTACAATCAAAAGCCACACTATAATTCATCTATATTATTATATATATTAGAACAAATCATAATTAATATTGGTGTGTAAAAGATCCCTTATATTTTTGTAGTTCATGAGTGAGATACATTCTAATAAAGATGATTAAAGTCCCACAGCACATAATTGATTCATACTCAGGGTGACAACCATTCCAAGGTGAACAAAAAGTAAAAAAAAAAGCAAAATAAAAATAAATGCCAAAAATTAAGAGATGTCCCAAATCCAAAAACAACAAAATTAGTTAAAAAGTTCTTATACTACAAGAGTCAACTTCCTTAAATGTGAGCTCACTACTTAATTTCCAAGGTCCAATGATAGGCGATCCCTGTATGTATGTACTTGACACAGATAAAATCCTTTTTTTTCCAATTTTAAATAAATAAAATAACCAACTTCAACATAGTCAGCTTAATATTTCACAGATCAGCGGTACATTCTTGCCTAGGCCGACTAGGCCACACAACCAGGGGCCTGAATGCTCTATTGGGCGATCAGGATCCCCGACACGGAACTTATCCTTGGGCCAGCAAGCCTTTTAACCCGCCCAAGTACATTATGGTGCACTGGGTCACAGATACAGCAAAAAATATTTTTCCAAAGAATCAATGAGGCTTACATGCTTATCACCATGTGCTCTTCTGAATGCAAACTAGAGTGTCCCAAAGTAGAGTAGGTACCAGGGTCAAGGCTTTTTGACGTCCAGTGGTCATTTTGAAGCCAATTGATGTCAAACCCTGGTTATGACTATTTAGCCAGTTAGAGACAGTTTAGTGTTCTCCCATTTGGTAGTATTTTGGAGATAAAGTACCCTAATTGCCCCAATGCAGCTTACAATCTCAACCTCCTATTGCTTGCTGAAGCAGTTTTTTTTTTAATGTATCTCAAAAACACTATATCTTCTACAGGCGCTCTTGAATTAAATCATTTTAAACACTTGAAAACATATTTTTCATACATTTAAGTACCATTATTACTTTAAAACGGCATAAATTATATATATAAAAAACACTTATTCTTTGCTATAGTTCAAGTACGTGGTATGTAACCACTTTGCAGAAAGTATGTCTCTGTGGCATGAACATCTTAAGCAACAAATCACATTAAGAAAAATAAATGCACAACGAGGCTTAATATGTAATTCCAATGCCACACATAGCAAAGTTTACTGCGAAAAGATGAATCCTGATTGCTCTTTGAATGGCAGGTATTGGGCTCCTGGATCATATCCTACAGGAACCTGATATGTTTAGAGATTTACAGTAGCTAATGACATAAGCATTTCCATCCATGCGCTGGAAATCATAGTAACTCTATAATTACTATTTTAGTCCATGTATAAATCTACAGAACAGAATTTGACTTTCTTCACTTATCACTGGGTGATAAGTTGGTATGCCTTAGTACAGCAGAGCGAAATATTAAAAAATGCTCCCACGTGAACCAGACGGGTGTTACGCCACATGCGACATTTCCTGTGTTGTGACATAAAAAGAATACCTGGGAACTCTCCGGGTTGACCCGGAGATTGCCGGGTGAGCTCTGCTCCCCTGAATCCCCCACGCCCCGCCCATTGTTCCTTGGGGGAAAAGCAGAACATTTGTGTGCAGATATCGGTCTATTTACTAAGAAGTCAAGTGGTCATATGGGTTAACCGTTGCATTATTGTGAATGAATGTAATTTATGTGGGACCTCTTATGAGTGTTTAAGAGTGTAATAGTATACAATGACATCACATAAGTCATATTGTTCTTAAGTCACATTTCATAGACAAGGCCTTGGTTTTTAGTTTTATTATATTACTAAATCGTTGTATGTTGGTGAATGAATGACTTTCACTTGCCACCAGGACTGCTGCTAATATATAACCCCAAATGTGTTTGTATAATGCATTACCCATTCGGAATTGAGCAATCGTAGAAACACTTATATGAATACTTATTATATAATCAATATACTTAAAATGGTGTAATCTAAATTTGTTTATGTTCTTTAAATAACAGTTCTGCAACAACAGCATTGGAATGCTCCGGTGATTTATTAGGTGTTGTAAATATTTGCCTATCGTTTTTTTTGACTTGAGATAAAGAATATGTCTCGTGAATCCTTATCTTGAGCCTGCCACTTTGTTTGTAGCATCTCACTCTCTCACCACTTTGTTTAGACGTTTTTTCTTGTTTCTGGACTGATTCTATGAGTTGCGATAAGTGTAATGTTTTGCTAAACAGTTTTGCCTTTAAATCTACGCATATTCTGTGTGTGGGGTAAAATATTAGATTAGAAAAACTGAAAGTTCAAGCAACTTAGAAATAAATCTGTACTAATTATTTTATTTTGGTTCCCACTATTAAATACTTGTATTTCTTTTCTATACAAGCAGTTTATTCAAGTTGTTTTGCAGCACTCTTAAATATCTCGCTAGCCCATAAATGATTAGGATTTACAATATATGATAAAGAACAACTTAGGCGATGTTTGCCTAACATAGAACAATTGGACAATCTGATTACACCCTGTTCCATTTGGTGAAACGGGGCATGATGATTTGAAATGTTTTAAATAATATATTTTTTTAATGATCCTAGGGGCGACAGCACATTATTATATCATCTGTTTCTGAGGACATTTACTGCTGCACAAGGGGGGGGGGGGTCATGCATAGATCTCCCTGTCCCCTTACCTTACAATACCACCATGATATGCACAGAAGGTGGTATAGAACTATCAGACACATCTGCATCTGTAAACCATGAAACATGTTACCTTGTTATAAACTCAAATCATTAACATATTATATATGAGAAGCTAACTACCTTCAATGAGGAGAAACCCTACTGGACTGTTACCAGAAGCTTGTATTTATTTGTTGTGTGTCCGACTTGTAAATTAGCATAGAGTACCAAGAGCTCAGACATCACTTGGGTGATCCTCATCCTAATTGAATCTCTTTTAGTGTTTTTTGGTCTAACAGCGTGCACAGAAACATAGAAACACACAATGCGATGGCAAATAAGAACCATTCAGCCCATTTAGTCTGCCCATTTTCCTAAGACTCAAACTTTTGTCTTAGATTTAGGATAGCCATATGCCTATACCATGCATGTTTAAATTCTCTTGCTGTGTTAACCTCTACCACTTCTTCTACTCGGCTTTTCCATGTATCTACCACCATCTCAGTAAAGTAAAATGTCCTTATCTTACATCTACGCCTGATCCTCTCTTTTTAGATTATGACCTCATGTTCTAACATTTCTCATCCTTTGATATAACCATCATTCTTTCACTTTGTTAAGTCACTGTAAGTATGTAAATGTTTCACCATATTAATGGCCTTCCTCTGAACTCTCTCTACAATGTCAACATCCTTCTGGAGATAGGGTCTCCAGAACTATACAGAATACTATAGATGAGGCCGGAACAGAGCTCCGTATAGTGGCAGAACCACCTGCTACTAATGCATCTAGCTATACAAAACAAGCAGTGCTTGCTTTTTCCAGTGCTTTGTTGTATTGCCTACTTACCTTTATATATTGATTGCTATATAAGCGATTGTGCTGTGATTGCCCCTAAATCTAAGTCTGGCATGATATGGCGGGTGGTTACATAATGATCACAGTCTTTATAATTTAATGTATAATGAATAATACATATTTGGATTTTGTTTTTATAAATGAAAATAATCAATGTGGAGGAGCCACAGGTCTATACAGAAAAAAGGAGTAAAAACAGTAGCTTTGCCTCCAGGTTTTCAGTTCGTAGAAGGTTTTATCTAAAGCTACAGATTCATATGTAATTTAGATTATTTTCTGAACCCTGCTTGACCAGAAATGGCAGTAGAAACTCACCTGTAATATCATAAACCCAAAGGTACTTCATGCAGTGACATAGCAAACCTTATCAGTGCTTATCATGTGTTATCTAGACCAATTAATCTTGGTGCTAGATTAACGTGATAAAATGTTGACCTGATAAGGGATTAAAAGATTACCAGTAACATCTTTAAACAAGGAGCAACATGCCATGTGTCAACAGGGTAATGATAGAATTAACTCAGCAAGCCCTTTACAATCAAGCTCATGGTTTGCTCACCTTAATTTGGGTTTATGGCATATTAATGACTTCAATGAAAGCAAATAAACCGATTTAAATACCCCCGCTAGGAGCAAAAGGTTAGATTCACACAGAAAAGGATGCCCTGAAGCTTAACCATGTCAATTTAGGGATTCACTCTATTAATCTCAATGGAAAATATCCCATATTTCAACAGAGGATAATGATCTAAAATTAACTAATATGGACAGCTTCTGTAATAGATCATTCTCTGCAGCTAATGATCTAAAATGTGTCATAAATGTTTCCCAGATATCCACGATACTCTAACTTAATAAACCTTCATTACTGCTTTTTTCCCCTTTTTTTCTTTAATTCTTTAAAGTTACATCATGGAGAAAATTTGATTTAACGCTTTGCATTGCTCATTGCCCACCACTGGAAAAAGAAAAGTAATAGACAACAAGGACCACTTATGCGCATGATATAGCAGTAAAGAGGACAGCTTGTGTTTTTTATTCTCATCTCTGGGAAAACATTAAATTATATTACATATATATAGAGAGAGAGCGCTAGCAGATTGAGTAGCACTATTACATTAGGGGACACTGAATATTTAAAACATTTAAATGGACAATAAACAATTTGAGAAAAATAGTTAAACAATATCTTCTAATTTTCTATATTAATGCTAGCACTATAAGACCAAATACAGTAAGAGGAATTAGTTAATTAGACAAAAACAAATATCTCGGAAATAGAAATAGCATTTCTAATTGCATAATTTCAAATAGTACACACCTGCTGTTAACATTGAAGAGTGATAGAAAAAGACACAAGATAGATAGATAGATGGATAGATAGATAGATAGATAGATAGTATAAACTGTTGGAATTGTTTTTGTACATGAATTATTTCCTGTACATTAAAGTTTTAGAAAGCATCATATTTTTAAAGCATTAGAAATTTATAGGCACCTCGTTCCACTTGTCATATGCAATAAAATGATATAATTTAGGAGTTCAGCTAAATGCACTTAAAATCTTGTTTTCTTTCCCAGTGTCCCATTTTGCTGACATTTACCCTGTTTTATTCGATTAAACATATTACTTGTTTTTCCTACTAAATGGATACAAGATCTCTGATGAAGGTACTGGAGGTCTATATACAAAACCTTGGGAAAATAAGGGGATTGCAAATGGTTATGTTATCGTTAAGCTTTTTAATAATAATAAAACATCTGGGGACATTACAGATTTGGATAAAAACATTACTTTCCATACTTTTCAAAATGGTATTTCTGAAGAAAGTCACATATTTAATTTATATGACTACCCATCTGTTTTTCTGTAGTACATATATCTCATTGGCAGACGGAAGCCAGTATTTTTCTGAATAGGATCAGAGCTTATTCACTAAACCCTGAGTTGCCTTGAGTTCACTCAGGTCCACACCATTCTTAATAGTTGGATGGAAACTTGGCAATTATGGCCTTACGTAATCACTAAAGCGAAGTTGGTTTCAACTCCCATATTATGTTATATTTAAAACCAGGCAAATTGTTACAACGTTAAACTTTGCCAAGTTAGGTGTTAGCCCTTTTTATTTATTATTATCTGTATGACCTATTTTACAGTGTTACAGAATCCGTTGGTGCTATAGAAATAAAATATAACAACTCTAAATAATTTTCTGGCTACTGAGTTCAACTAGATTACCACTGAAGTAAAGGAGAACTCACCAATGCATTGGGAGACTTAAAGATTATTGTACTTGCCGAGTTTTATCTACTAAAGGTTATTGAATATAAAAAGTTGTTTCCACGGTCATGTCCATGCTAAGCTAGGTTGGCGAAGATGCCTAACTTGGATCCAACTCAGGAATAACTAAATTTCTCAATTCATAATTCCCACTCCTTGAGACGGTGCTGCAATACAATTTTTTATACTTGAATAATTTGTCAAAATACAACTCCCATCATCCCTAGCCAGGGTTTCACTGAGTCTATACATTCCCTTTATTAATTTAGATTCATTCTTCCTTTTAGGGAAACATAATTGACAGATTTATATACAGTGGCTAGAGGAGCAGGTTGTCATTTTTTCATGACAGCAAACAAAATATGTTTGATCAGAAACATTTATTTAAGAAACACTTAAATATCTGCAGAATTAACAGGTTCACTCCATCTGCCATCTGTCGTTTTGAAGCCAGCTCGTCACTAAAAAATCTATGTAGCCAGTTTCACTCTATGAATAGTCCATCCTGGAAATAGCATTAATAAAATAATTGACTGTATGAACTAATCTTATTTTACAGGTATAGTGACACTTCAGGGTAGTGATTTTCTTTATGATGTCATGCAATGATATCACAGAATGACATAAGGCTTATCTCCTACAAATGTGACACTTCAGGGTAGTGTTTTTTCTTTATGATGTCATACAATGATATCACAGAATGACATCCTACAAATGTTGATTTTTTTTTTTCTGAAAGACATATAGGATTTCTTATTAGGCAATTTCATCCCATTCATGTCCGCTGGTGTTGGACAAACAATACATTTTTTTAATTGTCTATCCTTATCAAACTGTTCCATCAAATCTCCCCATGATGATGCCATCAGTCATCCTTATCATATCCCTTTGTACAGAACAGTAACAATTGTAGATTAAGGATTGGTACATTGAACGCAGTCAAAACATGTCAAATGAGAAAGGTTTTTATCTTACTATGTTTTTATTTTTATGTACACAAGACTATAAACTCGAAGTTTTAAGGGCACATATGCTAACCATTCGGATCTGGTAGACCCTTAATGGTTCCAGCTCAATGATACACATGGATTGCTTCCTTAAACACAAGGTTTAATTTAAAATACTTTCTAAAATTTCTATTTGATGTCAATTTACGTTCATACCAGTCTAATCATCTGCTGCAAGGCAACATAGACAAAAAAGCATCCACGTTTAATAACATGGGAGCGGTTTAGACGGATATGATAAAAATCATTTTTGAATACTAAAAAAGAAAATGTTAATGAAGATGGATTTCAAATTATTAATGATTTTTTTTTTTGGTGCAGTTTCTCGAGAAAATGAAAGCTATGCTAGTTGAATCTCTCCTCAAACAGATTGCATTTTATTCCTCTGCAGTTTGTCCATCAGGTCTCACTCTGACAACATAATCTAAAACTAATCCTAGGCATTCAGTTTTCCTTGTTGGCTCTCATGCAGCCTGCTTAGACAAATCCTGCTACCTGTCAGCCCTCCTCTATGTGCCAAACTAGGCAGCCAGGTTAACCCCAGGGGAAGCCTGGAGACCCCCAGCTTAACCCCTGCTTCCCTCCTTAAATAATCCACTCTAAATACAGGATCAGCCCAGGGTTGGTCCACTCAGCATCTGTTTCATAGACAGCTCTTAAGAAGTGAGGATCTGCGGATCATTGTAGCTACTGTGGGGATATTTCAAAGCCTGGCTTCAAACAGTAGGCAATAGATGGATAGAACATACTGAAATCTCTATATCCCCTCATGTACTTTGTCACCTTGATGACTGTTTAGATATCCCCAGGATAGATAAAACCTCACTCTCTCCAGAAGCAGTGTCGGCTTCATTCAAATGATATATGTACCAGTGTACCCATTTACTAGATAGCCATCGTGACAGACAGGTACATTTTCTGTCTATTTTTCTTTAAACTTTGCTGTACTGGACCATGAATACAATACCTTTTATTACTACATCAAAAGGCGGAAAGGGCTGTTTTTAAAAACAAAACAAAAAATACTCACTTTGCTGTTTTGTTAAACCCTGTTGTCTTCATTGGAATTCATGTCACAACTTCCCGTGGGTTGGTGGAGCGTCCAAAAATCCGCAACAGAAAATGTCTTGCAGAAAGCACGTTATACCTAAGAACGCTTGAAAGCTCTGCTAAGCTACCCACAAGGGAGAGGTAATAAACCATCACTCATGTGCTTTGATGTTAGGAAAGGCATGCTGTACAGGCTGATATCCACAGTGAAGACAGTGAAGTTAATGTACAAGCAGAATGACCCTAGGTTTGCCAATGGCACTGTCCATTGTGACTCCTGATAAGAACATTACTATTATCCCAATTAAGTGTCAGACATTCTCTGAAAGAGGAAAGAAAAGCTTTGGTGCCCTCCCCCATTTTCTTCACACTTCCTCGCCCCCTCCTTAATTTCACACATAAAACAGGGGACTTAAGAGATGCTGCAACTAGGATGTACGTTGTTTGGTACACACCTTCCACACAGTGCTATTCAACATCTGGCATTCCTTTGGCTGGTTGTGCATTAGAGAGGAGTAGAAGTCTACAGCATTGTCATTGCAAATGATCCATTGTATCTGTAACCTTATACATTATTATACAGCGTTTTAAACTTAGGTGTACATTGTACTCCTCCCTGTGATTGTATCTGTGTGTCCACCCACTCGCTGCTACTACTTAGACTGTAAGTTCTATGGGGCAGGAACCTCCTTTCCTGATGTATTATTATACCCCCCTTCCGGCATTATATGTTAACATAAATCCCTAACCTAAACCTTTAGCCCCACACTGTAAAGTACCCCCCATCCCAACCCCTGATCTCACAGATTAATTACCCACCCATAAAGTACAACCCCTGGTTTCTGGGAACTAATTAAACTTAGTAATAGGTTGAATAAAAGAAGGCATGACTGGGGCTATTCCACCATATATTTCGCAGTTTCTTAGTTGAGGGATACTACTGCTGTAAAAGGTACTATATCTATCTATCTATATATCTATCTATCTATCTATCTATCTATATATATATATATATATATATATATATATATATATATATATATACCTTGCCCCTTGTATAAATGCATCCAATAAACCGCTCATATGATAAATAAGAAACATTTGTAAATAGACAAATTGACAATCCGTAAACAGGCAGACTAGATGGGCCAGGTAGTGAACTCCGAACTCTCTTTCTGGTGAATGGCCAGGCCTGAGACCAGTTTGGAGACCTATGTTGATGGATGAATTAGTATTCTTTGATCAAGGTCAGAAAGGGGAGCCTTCTGATATATTGTGTACATTTTACTTGTAAGCTCTGTAGAGGTCTAGCTGTAAGTCAAGGCTGACAATTATGTCAGTCTCACTGCAGTCACAATTTAATTTACTGTCTGTCTATTTAATATCTGTTAGGCCTACTTATGTGAATAAGTTATGAGTAACAGGTGAACAGCGCTAAGTGAGGTGGGGTTAACCCAAAGGGCACCTGTTATTTTTCGGTTATTTCGTACACAGACTGTGTTTCCTATAACAAACCCTACACTGCATTCAATAATCACTGCTTTTTCTGCTGCTTTATAACTTTACAGTTTATATTGATGGAGATTAATACCTACATGTCTTTGTAACATTTAACATCCCCTTATTTGTTTTAAATTTTTATGGCTTGGATCGGTTTTGTTTCTTAAACAGGATTTGTTCCCCCAATGGAACAGATTACGCCAGAAAACATTTTACAAATTCAAGAACAATAAAGTTATATGATAATTGGGTAAGTATTCCCAAGAGGGTTTGCTATGTTACACCAAAAACATCCGAGATTTAGCTTGCACGCAATTCATAGAAACCTAGAATTTGATCGCAGATAAGAACCATTCGGTCCATCTAGTCTGCCCATTTTTCCTGATGTAGTTGCTCAGACCTTAATCAGTCTTTGGTCTTGTGTTAGGTTCGGGATAGCTTTATGCCTATCCAATGCGTGTTTAAATTCACTCACCGTATTAGTCTCTACCACTTTTGCTGTTTGGCTGTTCCACCCTCTTTTAATACTACCACGAGAACCAGTGTTGTTTAGAAAACTATTGGTTATGTTTGATTGATTGATATATTTATATGAGTTATTGAAGTATTCATAAGCAAGGCTCACAGTATGGTGTATAGCCATACCTGGGAACTCTCTGGGTTTGACGCCCGTGACATCAGCGGGAACTCCCACTGACGTCATCGGGAACACCCACGACATTATCGGGAACACCCCTGACATCAGAGGGGACTCCCACTGATGTCACGGGACCGCCCCTTGACATCAGTGGGCAGTCCTGGCCCGCATCCTGCAAGGGAAGGCTCTGGGTAACCGGAGCCCAAAAGTTCCCAGGTATGCGTATAGCACTGTGATGCAAGCAGAAAATGTGTACAGTCCAACAGGAAGTCCAAGGACTAAAAGAGCCCACCAGGTTGTAAATCATATGGTTTTATAACGGTCTAAATCACACACATATTTCTTCTAAGCTCTTATTGATCCTCCTGTAAAAAACCTTAGAATTAACTAATAAAATACAAATAGTGTTAATCGTACCTAGAACGTTACACCAGGGGGAAAAAACATGGTTCTTTTCAAAACTTATCGAAACCTCCAGGTGGTTATTGGACGGTAATCCGAATAAACATAATAGGAAACCTGCTATTACAAAAAGAAGCTACCGTGATGGCAGTGAAGGGGTTACATCAGAAACAAGACGGAAGCCAGTAATTAAGACCAGGCCTAACCAATGTCACGCAGTTAGCCTTTTCACCTAATAACTGGTGATGGAATGAATAAAAATAGATGACCTTTCCGTGTCGGCAAAGACTTTTCATTATATTAAATATATATGAAAGCCGTATGCGAAGCTTTAATTAAAGAGATAAAAGGACATTGAAATCAGATAACTTTTGTCAAGATAATACAAATCTGCCCGCTGGGATAAAGTTAAGAGGCTCAACTATTCCTCCAAAAAGAATACCAGATGCCAATAAAGCAAGTCGAAAATCCAGATTTATAAAAAAAATATTAAGAGATATTTATGTAAAAATGTGTCATCTTCTTGGAAAAACAGACATTCTATTATTATTATATTATTTTACTAAAAATGGCTACTGTCAAACATGTTAAAGACTTGGAAATTTGTTAGGCACAGGTTTGGTTGAGACTAGTCTATTAAAAATACAGTATTTAGAGCCTTTTCTGGAGGGTTGTCTGGAACTATTATTAACCTAATTGTCAGGCCAACACAGTACCGGTCCAAAACACTTGGAAGGTCGGATACCAGAAATAACAGAAAAAATCCATATAAAAGGAAAATTTGATCTAATTTAAAAGAAACAGAAAATATTTCTTTAATGGGCACTTCAAGCTGTAAAGTACAGTACAATAAAAAGCGTAATTAGTATATTGTTCCAGATATATAGATATAGGAATAGAAGTTCTCTGTAACCTACTCACCTACCAGGAGCACCTGTGAACGTTAAAAACATATATATATATATATATGTTTATAAGTGTTTATAGATCATATATAACAAAGACTAATAAACATGTATTTATTTATTACATAAATAGTGCTTAGCTGGAAGCTGGAAGAATTTGGCTGCAGACTTTTACTTCTTTATACTTGGAATAAACTTTCAAAATTCCCCAAAATAACTGATCTTCTGTTGAAAAGGACTCTGCTAAAGATGATAAATGATATGAATTAATGTTCTCCCACTTCAGTTGTTCAGGTGCTGCCAGATTATACCAGATTAGCTGGACACATATTCAATAACATACTGCAATAGTGCTATAAAATCGTCTAGTGTACTGTAAGTAAAATGTTAATAATATCTAAGGTACTTTAAAAAGGCTCCTTCTACTGGGATTTAAGGACATGACCACATACAATGTGAGTACTTTGTAGAAAACGTTCAGGGGGGTATCTAGAATAGTTGGGACCTGGGGCAGATCTCATATGTGGCAGCCCACTTTAAATTATAGGATACTACTCCTTTCTATAAAGATAAAATCTCCCAAAACACAGGTCACAAAGTGACAATCTATTCTGCAAAGGTAAATGAATTTACATTCTTTGCCTCAGAGCCTCAATTTCTGCAAGCTGGTCAATTACTTATTCAAAACTACAATAAATTTTAGTATATAGTGAGCTAGACATTGACGGTGATACAGCATAACTCCCATCACTATAAACTGAGGCAGATATTATAGGTGATACTCCATAACTCCCATCACTATATATGGAGCCAGATATTATTGATGGTACACCATAGCTCCCATCACTTTATACTGAGCAAGACATTGATGGGGGTACAGCATATCTCCTATCAGATTCACACTCTCTCACACACTTGCTAACATTTACTCACACTGCTCTCTCAAAGTCTCCCTACCTTTCCCATGTCCCTATCTCTTTTCCTGCAGCACCTTTTTTTCTGTCTATGTTAACAAAGTCTTCAAATCCAGAGCACTTTTGCATCTGGTGCTGGGCCTGGCTTCAGTGCTCAGTGCGACGATATGACATCATATGACGTCCTGCTCCCTTAATTTTGGGCCAACTACTCCAGCGGTGGGGAGTATAGTCCGGCTCTGGAGAGCCACTCACCCAGGATTGGTCCTGGCGGCCCCCTCCCTTATAATTGTCATCAAGGGCAGACCGCTTCCCCTGCCCCACAGATATGCCACTGATAAGGCTTTTACAATAGGGGATAAACCAAACAAAGTAGTAGGGTGCGCTAGACACACCAAAATTATTAGAACTTTTGTATGAATAGTAAAGGAACGTTCAATGTGGTTCAGCAGCACATATAAAAAAATACAAAAAACTCATGGGACAATAAAGTATTGGATCTCTATGTATATATGTAAAAAATCCACTCACACTTTACAGAGCACATCAATTTGTTGCAATTCTTCTTCTTAACAGTAACATTAACATTTACAGTATACAAAGCTGGCAATAACAGAAGATCTCCTATCTGATGACAGCTTTAATATGTATTAGACATTTATTATAAGTGCTTCCTGTATGTTTTGTCAAACATAAATTGTTTTAATTCTTAATAATTAATCATTTCATTTTTATTCTGGACCAGTCATGGCATAATCAGCAGCCAAGGAGTAACACACACTTTATCAAACTGTTTACTATAAATGCCATTTGACATTTATTAGAATGGGTTAAACTTGGAGGAAACATGACTTGCTTATATTGGAGCCCTGATTGATTGCTAGATTGATGCGTTGATAGGCAACATCAGCACTGCCATGTTTACCCATTACCTAGCTATTTTAACTGGACAATGTTAGCTTAATGCTTGCTTTCCATTTAAAAATCCCTGTTTTGTACTGGGTGGTTATCAGCCTACAGCACATCCTCCACAAACTTTGTAAACCACAGTTTGTCGGCCGACATAAACTTTCATCCAGATTGTTGTTTCAGCCAGGTGTGCCATTTTATTTACTTTCAATCGTTTTTTTAATGTACGAAAAAAAGATATGTTGTATAGATGATATAGTATTTTCTTTTGATATAATAATTTAATAAAGGATGTGTAAAAACAAACTATTTTTAAATAAAACTCATGCAACAATACACATGTTTTAAAAAGGGCCACATTTATTAGACTGATTTTAAAACACTTTTGTAATGTAAAAGATTTCTGCTATTTTTGATATGATTTAACTTTTTCGATGCAACAAAACACAAGCTTACATTTTATAGATATCAATCATTTCATGTAAATATAATTTATTAACATTGTTAATTGTTTTAATCTATTTTCTCATATTTAATATTAACTAAATAGTGTTTTCAAGACACTATATTTTGAGACTATGTGCCATACTTTTAGTTTTACAGCAAGTATGAGATATATAGCATGAGATATATACAATAATATATATATATATATATATATATATATATCTCTCCCCCGCCCCCCCAAGGTTCAGTAGGGTGGGAGAGCTAATACAAACTTTTAAAATTGTACATTTTCTTAAAAAGTAGAAATATCAAATAATATCATATTATCTTTCAGATACAATTGGGGATTACAAATTAATTAACGCTACTATGAACTAAACCCTGGCTAAGCCCCTCACTATGTGCAAATCCAAGAAGAAAGAAAATGAATTAAGTCTTAAAGGATCTATATAAGTAATTAAAGGTGTCCTGTTCAATTCTGATACACTGATTTTTCTTTGTAGATTCTTTTTTTTTTTATCCAAATGTTATGAGCACTCTGAAAAGATAAAGAATCACAGAGCTGATTTTGAATAGGGTCACAGCAGGTTCACAACACAGCTCATTTTAGGAAGAATCTAGTAAGGCTTGTAGCGGAAGTATGTCACTCTCATTTAGTGGAACCCCAAAGCCATAGTTCAGCTGGGAAATGCCCTGACTGCAGAGCCTGTTCAAACCTCAGGGTCCGGGCAGGGTCAATTCTGCCCTTCATCCTTCTAAGACTGATAAACGAGTACCATCAATTGGACGATAATAACATATATTATTCCGCTGCGGATTTGGTTTATTGCTCTAAGAAAGCCCATATAATACTGGTTGTTATGTTAGAGATTTTTATGTATATTCGTCAGCTGTTATAGTTACACCAGCAGGCACAGATCTCTTTTACAGGTACCTGGTGAGTGTCTCTGTTAATCTAATCACTGAATAGTTTGGTTCAGGTATTCTGTAACATTGATGCTGAGCTGGAACTCGGTCAGTATACCTATGAACCTCCTAGGAGAGGCTACTCTGGGCTTTTTCATCTATTCGGGAGAGGCAGAGCAAGCACTGAATGGGGCAGGACTAGCTATGAATAAGAGCAGGGTTAGCCCCAGATAATATTAAATAGAAGGGGGCAGTGGGCATGGCTAAATATCACTCCCCCTAATAGGAGAAAGAGAGAGGTGACTCTGAGACCCAGGGAAACAGGTCCAGGTCGAGTTCCCAGGTATGCTGGGTCCACTACTAAGTCCAAAATGTGATGAAGCAACAACATGAGCACAACATGTCCAACATGTAGAACTTTAAGACAGTGATGGTTGGCGTCAGGGACAATGAAAGACAAGCTGGAATGGACAAACAGGAAACAGGAGTTTTGATCATCAGAACAGAAGCTGAGAACCAGCTTCTGTGATGTATGCTTTCTGTTTACAGTTCAGTACAGGCTGCCATCGAAAAGATGTGATTACTTTGTTTAAGTGGAAGTTTAATGTTTTTTAAGACAATTACAGACCCAATTTCAGGAACACCTACATTGCCAGTTTAGATAGTGGTGTTAATGTTAAATACAATGAATCCTCTTCATAGGGAGATATCATATAGACTTGGAGCCATTAAGACAAGCAATGCTGTGAACTCTGCTGTCAGACAGTCAATTGCATAGAGTGCTATTGCCCATACATAGCAGTCTTCTGTTCAGTCCTGCAGTCCATAAAAGGTTATCAGGTCTGCTTTTGACGGAAAAAAGTCTGCTTTCTACTAAACCATTTCATAGCTACAAAGTCGCAAATGTTACTATTCAATATGCACTTTAGTACTTACTGAAAGGAAATGATGTTATGCTTTATTTACACATAAATATGACAATTGGTTTTCATTTACATTTTGCCACTTTATTATTTGAACATAACTTCTACATATATTTCTAACTGTAGTTAAATAGGACACTCCTGCGCACTTTAATACATGTAATAGTTAAGTGGTCCTATTAAATTTACATGGCACCCCCAATGTAAAATATAATGAGACCCCCGTGGAAATGCATGGAAAGCAATATTATTTATTTAAAGCAGCCAATAAGTGGCTGGAACCCTGCAGGAAGCTTTTCCCAAATTACTTTAAAATGCATTCTTCTTTAGTGAGGCTGTGTGGGACATTAAACTGTCTATTTAAAGCTGGGCTCTACTAGATTGCTTATTTAACAAAAAAACATTTTCTTATCTGACTTGTAATGTAATGGCTCTAAGGATTCAATCAAAATTATTTTGTATTAAAAGGCTTTGCCATAAAAAAGACCTACAATATTTTTCCTACATATGACATAAGGTAATATTGTTCCTTTACCCTTCTTTTATCTGAGCCATTGTACTATACCCCTTGGCCCAAAGAAGGAGGACCACATGCCTGCACTGTTGATTCACAGGACATGATCTGCAGTCAGCACACGGAACCCTGTAACGCTTGGTGTAGCTTCTGGCAAATGGGACAACTTGGGAAAGTACACTTATGTTCCTAATGGTTGAAGTGTACAATAAATACTGAACAACAGTGGATGCTTGAACAACATTCTTGTTAAATGGGGATTCACCAATGGAGGAAAATATAATGCAGTTAAAACATATGTAACAACATTGAAACAATATATACAAACACAAACACTAATAAGGTAAAAGGTAACAAACAGACTTACAAAACCTGACAAATGCCGGCAGTCCTCATTAGACTTGCATGGATTTGTATGAATTTAAAGCACTGAAAACAAGGCCAGACCCCCCCCCACACACACAAATAATATCAAAACAAAGCAAAGCATTCTGAATTTTTTAGCCAAAATTTGTGGGCCCACAATCAGGGTAGAGGACATCAACTAAAGAACCTTCCTTTTGTGGGCAATATGGTAGGGCTTATGGTTATGTCCTTTCCCCCAGTTGGAAGATCGGGGATATATGCAGAGGTGTGGACAAAGATAGAAGAAGATGACAAAGAGGGAGTGGTAGGCACAACCGAAAGTGGTCAGCAGAGATGGCAGGGAAGAGAGTGTGAGAAAGAAAGTGAACAAGAATGAGAGTTAAGAGACAGAGTGTCAGAGAGTAAGTGATAGTGAATGTTAGCACCGGGCAATGAATTTTGTTCCCAATTTAAAAATGCCCTCACATTTTCAGCCAAACTGAATGGGCAGGGAATACAATTTGTGTCCCAAAAAGGAATGGTCCAAAAACAAACCAAAAATGTAGCCAAATCTTTTTTGGCCCATTTGCACGTCTAGTCTCCATGTCCCCATTGCCTATTGGTCCGTGTCAGGAAAAGACTGGCACCATTAAGCATGGAGGGCATGTCCAGGGATGTGGCCCAATAAACCAGCAAAACAGATTTCACAGAACACATACTCAATGTGTACCATCTTGTCCGGTACAAAATACATTTTCACAGGGAATGCATTAAAAGCTCAGAAAGAAACCAGCCATTCAGGAAATGCGGCCTAAAGTCCTACTCTAAACAGCTGCTGGCTGTATGTGGAATTGCGAGTAAAACACGCAAAATTGGTTAAAACTTGAAGAGACCCCGGTTTTATGTGTATAGTGATATAAGTATGCTTTCTGTAGTTGGCTTTGTAAACCACTCAATCTAAAACCACTATAGTTTTGAGGATTGCTATAATTTTAGGCATTGCTATCCAGTTTTTGAACTAACTAGAAATATGTCCGTCATGTGGACAGAGAACCGCATATGGACAGAGTCAAATAGCCAAAGCACGAACTCCAACTTTGTTTGGATAACTGAAAATATTATTATGTGCAGAGTCAGGCAAGGCTGTTGTAGCTTACCAAAGATAACAGACTCAACTAACAATGGTCTGTCAGTAGGGGTGGTATATAGTTTTTAAATAGCACTTGCTTTTGTCACATTAACTGTGGGAACCACGGTGCAAATACATTAAGACACTTGAAGAGCATAAGTTTTCAGATAATGTCGGGTGATACTGTGTACAGCAAGCCTGAGAGCTAAATTGCAGACAGAAACTAAACATGACAGGAGCAGATAAAACACTTATTATGATTAATACCAGAAGCCTAACTTCCACCAACCCCAGGAAACCTCTTTTTCTTTTTATCAGATAATGCTTCCAAACTCAGTTATACTGAAATTGCTTGCACATTTTCTTTTTTCCCTTGTAGACAGCAGTCTCTTCTCAACGAACCAGTAGTAACATTTTGTAAGGCGTACCACATATTTATGTATTGCACTAAAATACTTGTAAAACAAAAAGTTACTTCTGTGACCGTAACCATTAAAATGACACCAGTGTTTCCTGTCTTTAAATAACTGGCATGTTATAAACTAAAAAAATAAAATCACAAAGCTTCAGAAGAACATTAGCAACTAAATGCTAACAAAGCCAAACTTGGATTAAAGTCCCATGTCTCAATAAAATACAATACTGTATACAGTCATGCAGATTAGCATTTCCAAAAAGACTGGTTTGCTCTCATTTTGTTAAAATAAACTGCTGGAAGTTGCCATTGCTGTCAGTCATGTGATATTTTGAGTAACTCCCCCTGCTCGAACACCACACTGAGCTGATTCTTTATGGCAATGCTAATGAAGTATGCAAGTAAGTCATTTTTCCTCCATATCCTTTTTTTTAGTGTGAGAGTGTGGCTGGGTGATTAAGACTGAGCTATTGTATTGTTTCCATCAGGCAGTATGATAAGGGTGTTTGCCTTGTAAATTGGGCTAAGATAACAGGGTGAGAAAAATGCCTGCCATAAAAACTAGAAATGTTTTAAAAAAGAGAACACCACAATGTTTTCGAAAACCTATTTAGAATCTGATACTAGTATCCCTTTAAGGGATAAACCAGTATTAAAAAGGTTTTTGCTACTTGCTATTTGATGCTTTTGCAATTACAATGTAAAATCAATACATCAGCTTGCAGGTGCAGTCCTCTTTCTTGGGGGCTGTCCCACCAAATTCGGGCCTGTCCCGGCATAAAATTCCTGCCTATGCATAATGCGTTACGCTGTGCACAGGCAGCATTCCGCTTAAGTTGTGTAGGTCTAAGAGACACACACAGTCTAAACGCTGGCAAATGAGCTCCAGACACCCCGGAACCGAAGGGGTGGGGCTTAAAGTGGGTGGAGTCACTCAGCACCAAATGACCCCGCCTACTTTAGAGACTCCTGTATGTACCAGTACACCTGGAGCAAGTATGCCATAGTCCCTTCTTAAACAATAAAAAAGTCTCAGAGGCCACCATCATACCTGGAACTTCTGGGTTATAGCTACCTGGAGCCTACCCTTGCGAGGCTGCGCGCTAAAATTCACATACAAACTCATGCCACATTTGCAATGTTGTACATATACCAATAAACTCATAATTAGCTACAATGACTTTCAAACATATGCATTCACAACCTGTTAAATATAATAGCACACCGTCATCTGAATACAGTTGTAGTTGTTCATTAAGCACAATCACCGTTTTGAGCTTGTGGCTCTGGATTCTTCTACCCAGGGAGCTCAGAGGACTCAAAAGGGATACCAACGACCCAATTACCATCATAGGCCTCCAAATGGTTTATAAATGGGGAAAAACAGCTATGTTTGGAGTGCTGGTTAGATCTCAAATTTGCTCTCCAGTCTCTTATTTCAGGGTCCCTACAAGAGATGCTCATAACCATGTATTGAAAAAGGACTAAAAATTCCTAACACATGGTCGTTTTATAGGTTTCCTCTGTAGACAAACCATCTTTTCACTGTAGAGTAATCAAATACTATATAAAAAAAGAATTGCTTCACGTCGTATGCTGTGTCTTGGCCAGAAATGACCTCATCCTGCAACTTGGACACAGAGGATTCCTGTTCACTTGTTGATTTACGAACAGAAACAAAATCCTTGTTCTTGATAAGCTAGGTCCAACAGTTTTTGCCCAGAAAAATATTTAAGATTAGTACGCAAAGTGGAGATTTGATCAACATAGATACTTCTTTAGTGAGTGAAACACCATGCTAAAGAAAAAACAATACAACCACAGGGCACTGTAAATTAACACATGGCAACTAATTAACTAAAAAAGTCTCCATGTCCTTTTTTAAACCTACATATGCTGTGAGTGGGTCATTTACTGGCCCTTCTCACTTCATGTTTACTATAGGATGGGGTTAAGGTAACTAAGTGGGATAGATTCCTGTTGCTTACTGCACCTTAGATAGGTCCTTAGATAGGACGACATAAAATGTCCTTTGTTGAAATAGGGTTAAAACGTCTTGAAATGTACATTCATTCTGCCCCATCTAAGCTGCAGGCTAATAACGGTCCAGCTACTTTGGTGTATACAGAAAAGCAGTGGGCAACTTATCAATCTGATGTCTGTAGCGGCGTTCTCAGAATGGCTGGCAGTAATCTACGAAGGCTCTGAACTGGGGGTTTCAAACATGCAGACACTAAATGTTGAACAGCCGTGATAATGTGGTATTAATGGATCTTGGCCAAGTCTCCTACAGTTTGTTTCCTGAGATCTGCATCCGTTGCCAGCAAAATGTGTGATACTCTGACAGTCAATAAAAGCCAGGTTTTCTTGTAACTTTCGGAAGAGGTTGGTGATGATAACATTCCCAAACATTTAGTAAACAGCTTTATGAAGGCCAACCCTGTGAGTTTATCCTTTGGGAAAGTGTAAACCTTGCAAAATGCCTGGTCTATTCAGTGTGATTTTTGAACTCATTCTCACCTTTTTTTCTTGAGTTTTACAAATTGCAGTGAATATTTGGTTCAGTTGGGATAAATTGTTCAATGTGGACTTGGGGTTGTTTGTGCTATAAGTGTAGCCTCCAGTTATTTAGGCATGCCCTCTACTTTTTATAGGATTAGAACAAAATGGACCCGATAGGGGACCTGAGCATCTTTGAGCCATGTGCCCCCTCCATGCCCGGTGAAGTATGAAAAATACACAAAACCTCAGTTAGTGAACAATATACACTATATCTGTATATATGCCATACATTTGTATACTCAGACTTGCAACAATCATTGTGGGCAGTAAATTCTCAGAAATGCTAGGGGAATTATTGTAGATGTCTAAGGATGTTCTTTTCCTTAAGCATGTAGTAAAAAATATGCTTACAGTAAATATGATGACTTGTCATTCATTTCGGGGAAACATGATCAGATTTCCTTTGATTTTAATGTGAAAATCTTATTGGATCTAATTGGATCTAAAAATAATGGACGTCCATCCCCTTCATCTTCCTTCTCAGTAAATATGAACAATGCATTATTGTTCACAAAAGTAGTAGGCGTACTTACTGGTTTTAATGGTTAACTATGGTGAATGGTTGAATGTTATTCTACGTAGCTCACCTAGAAAATGAGGTTTAGTGAATATCTTTTGACACTTTAGTAAGCATACACTCAAACATAAACAGAAGGATTACCATTTTTGAAACTGGAGTAAATTGGGCAGTGCCCCCTACTGGTTGGGGCCATGTGCCTCCATACCCAAATGCAAGTACTGTGCGTATGAAATGAAGCCAGAGAACGTATTTCACTTTATGTAAGAAGCATTTTTGCTTATTTTGCAATGGAGAATCAAAAGCGGTCAGTGGGAGAAAATGTGAAATGATAGCAAAATGTAAAATGGGGAGGAACTGTATCAGCAGACAGTAAATAATTTTCTTCTTACAAACAGTGCAAGATTTTTGTGAGGGCGGAAGTTCAAAGCCTTCCTTTCTACATGATAGATTTATTATTACTTACACATCATACATCTATAAAGACTTTCCAAAATATTTTTTTTTCAGTCAGATTTTTGTCAGTGGGCACATATCAATTTGAAATTGATTTTAATTTTTACCAAGAAAAATAATACTTTGCTAAGTAGATCTTTTTCCACATTTCTATCCGGCTGGAAAAGGAGAGTACAACAACAACAACAACAACAAGTATTTATATAGCGCTTTTCTCCCAGTGGGACTCAAAGCACTTTACAGGTATATGCATACGAGAAAGAGTGAATTATCTGAAGGATTGGGAGAAAAGATGGGTTTTAAGTCTTTTTTTAAAAGTCTCTAAAGATGGAGCCTCTCTGATTGAAAGTGGTAGAGAGTTCCATAATGTGGGAGCAGCATGGCAGAATGCGTTGGAGCCGGATTTTGTGCGTACCTTGGGTAATGAGAGAAGAGACATATGTGTTGATCGGAGGTGGCGAGCAGGGATGTAGGGTGTTAATAGCTCTTTCAGGTAACAGGGTCCCTGGTCCTTTAAGGCTTTAAATGACAACACACCTATCTTAAAGTGAATTCTCCATTTGATAGGAAGCCAATGAAGAGACTGTAAAATAGGCGTAATATGGCAAGAGCGGGGTTGATTTGTTAATAGTCTGGCAGCTGCGTTCTGAGCCAACTGCAGTTTGTGAAGATCTTTTTCTGGGAGGCCTACATACAGAGCATTGCAATAATCCAGGCGAGATGTCACAAATGCATGGATTAGGGTGGCAGTATCCTCTGGTGGGATAAGGTGCTTTATCCTGGCTATATTCCTCAAATGGAAGAAGGCAGATTTTGTTGCAGCAGAGATTTGACGTTTAAGCGACAAACCATTGTCAAGGAGTACTCCGAGATTTCGCACTTCACTTGACCTGAGTAGCTCTGAACCCCCGAATTCTATGCCAGTTGTGTTAGTATTTCCTAGGACCGGCCGAGTTATCTTTTGTCCTGTGATCATCAGGACTTCTGTTTTATCAGGATTTACCTTTAACCAGCTAGCTTGCATCCATTCTAAGAGATCTGCTAAGCATCTGTTGAAAAGAGATGTTGGATCCTTCGTTCCTGGTGCAAAGGAAAGGTAGAGCTGCGTGTCATCTGCATAGCAGTGGTATCTTAATCCATGTTGCCTGATGATGTCCCCCAGTGGGAGCATGTATATGGCAAATAGAGTGGGCGATAGAATGGATCCTTGTGGTACTCCACATGTTAGTGGTGTGGGAGCTGAGGAACACGTTCCTGATGAAACCCTCAGTGACCTGTTTGTGAGGAATGATTTAAACCATGTTAGAACTGTGCCTCCCAGCCCGCATAGGTCTTGCAGCCGTTCAATAAGAATCTTATGATCAATGGTGTCAAATGCTGCTGACAGGTCTAGAAGAATTAGGATTGAATGATCACCCTTGTCTCTTGCCATCAAGAGATCATTCAGAACGCGAACCAGGGCAGTTTCAGTGCTATGACGTTTTCTGAAGCCTGATTGGAAAGAATCAAAGATATTATTACTTGACAGATGGGCCTCTAGTTGCAATAGCACACATTTTTCGATGATTTTTCCCAGAAACGGGAGGTTGGAGACGGGCCTATAGTTCTTTAAGCATTCTGGGTCTAAGGAAGGCTTTTTTAGCAGAGGTTTAACGATTGCTTCTTTCAGTAGGTCTGGAAAAACTCCGGAGTCCAGAGAACATTGGACTATTTTTGTAAAAACTGGGCCTAATGTTTCTGAGCATGCAGGGAGGAGATATGTAGGTGCAGGATCTAAGTCACAGGTGGTTGCCCGCAGGTTTTCTGAGATTGAGATGATTTCTTCCTTGCCTAGAATGTTAAAACTTGTCCACAGGGTGGGGGAATTTGAACCCTTGTTTTTGTACCTCTGTAATGCCTTTGGCTGTCCTTTTGAAATAGAGGTGCGGATGGAAGCTATCTTATCTGAAAAGTAGGCTGCAAAATCTTCACATTTGGACTGTGTAAGATTTGTGGAGGTATGCAGGCAAGATGGGTTGCAGAGTCTTTCTACGGTGCGAAAGAGCTGGGCCGGTCTGTTGTGTGCAAGGTTGATTTCACGAGATAGGAATGCAGATTTTTTCTTAGAAATTGTGAGTTGGTAGTCGGTAATGTGCTCGGTTAAGGAGCGCTTATCATCCTGGTTCTTTGTTTTACGCCACCTTCTTTCAAGCTTACGGCCTTTTTTCTTCAGCATTAGTAGATAAGGTTGTCCTGGTTAATGCAAAATATGCCTGCCAGCTTTTTTTTTTTTTAACTTCTACTCCTTTACACAAAAATGTACATAATTCATGGGAATGTTTGATTGCGAAGGGAAAATTCCCTGTTTGTGTTCCCTGTTATGAAATGAGAGCAAACAATGGAAGGATGGGGTATCGCGATATATATATTCTCTGCTACCTGTGACAAATGTATCACCACCATGTATCCTTGCTATACTATATTACAAAGCAGGTACCTTGGATATCTCATTTTACATGTTGTAACAAATATGCTTGCAGTAAACATGAGAATTTGTCATCCATTTCAAGGTCTTCACAATCTATTTCATTCGGTTGTGCACGTATTATATATTGAATGATGTTATTAAGACTTATTACATGTAAGTATAAGATGTATGGTGGTATATAAGGTCTTTGCACAGGACCTAAGTTGAGCCCATCTATGTATCTGAGAGATCCATTGGTGTTAACACTAAAGCAATATTTTACTCAGTATATCATTATTTTTGTTTTCATGTTACTTTTTATCCTACTTTTAGACCAGGATGACCCAGATACTCTTTGAAGCTTACAGACAACAACTTTGGAACTTGACATATTGGAGAACAGTATAAGTAAGAGTTGTTGCTAGACAAAACTTCAGATAACCATAGTTTGGCACACAGACCCATAATTCAAAAAAACAGCCTTCTATATAAAAATGTCCCCTTCTTATAGAAATCAGAAAATAATTCATTGACTCGTACAAAATTCCCATGGGGCACACAAGACATTTCATTTTGCCAAAGATTAAGTGCAGTCGACTTGTAAGTATGGCTAATTGTTGATCATTTACTGCATGTAAAAATGTAAAAATGCTTCACAATCTTAACAAACGCCTAGGGGCCTACATTTCCATGGTGTACTGTAATTTTCTAAAACTCTATAAACAAGTTTTACAAAGTGACAAACTCCTGGAATGTGAATTGTCTGACCCAGATGCAGCTTCCTTCTCTGAAAGAAAATACTTTTGTTAAGTTTTAAATGTCTTGCAATCCTGTTCAGTGGTATATTTTGACTATATGGGCACCTATTGGACAATCATTCTTTCTCATGTGCCGCTGCTCGGTGGACTGGTTATAAAGGAGATATCTGATGTCCACAGCAGGCCTACTTATACATTGGAGAACTGTGCCTAATGTGTTCATGGCATGGTGTACCCGGTGTCGCCAATTCTTCTCAGGCTGGGCACTGGCTTATGATCCTGTGGGTTAGCAATGGGAATGACCATTGAGTCAGGCCTAGGGTAAATACATCCCTAATTCATTTTAAAAACAAGTTAATGCAATGTAAATCCTTTTGTGTTAATCAATAGTGCAGGTGTGCATATAATTCAGTTGATATATTATTTAAAGGGAGATACGTAGGATTTACTCTTCAAAAGTAAACAGTATTAGCTTTCAAAATGCTACTTACCTTGTTCTCTTTAGTGTATTTAGTAAAGAATGAGATGCATGAGAATATTCCTAAGGTGATAGTTATGATGTCATTTGTGGATAACCAAGCTCCTTAAAGTGTTCTTTTTGTGCCAGTAAACCTTAGTAGAAACATTGGGTGTTATCCCGGTGGTGCTCTCACATGACTTACATGTATTATAATATGGTCATGTATTTTTCCCTTGTCGTCATAAATATTGTTAAACTTCGTTTTGCCACTATTTTTTTGTTCCTTGTGTTAAATATAGGTCCACCAAAAACTTTTCACATATGACTCCCAAAAAACAGTATTAACCAGTATAACACGGAACATCGGCTAGTATAATGGTCAGTGTTATATTCTGGCCTAGGTTGACTAAGCCTAGGATGGCGAGTCAGAAGGGGCAGTACCTGATCTAGAATATCACAGACCAATGTATGTATTCTTGAAAATGACAAGTTACCAACTTACCCTTTAACATTATTACTTAAGAATAAAACAAGTGTTTAATTTTGTAGGAGGCTATATAACATGACTCCCAGGTATGATGTATTGCTAAGAGTTTACAGTGGGGGCTGCGTAATCTCATGTAAGCACTCCTGTTTTACATCATTAATTACCAAAGCTATTCATGATCACAAAAGGACTGTATGCCAAGAATTTGAGTTTGCTCATACGCTCAAAATGTTTTGTTATTTATCTTATACGCTTATAATATATATTGTTAAGACATGTCAGATCAATAATGAGATAACAGATAATACAGTCATTGCTATTTCCCCCAGAATTCATTGGAAATCTAGTATTCTTCTGTCCCTGTCTTTTCCACATAGTTTCAAAAAGCATTAGGCTGATTTTAGTAAGTTTTATTTAATATCAATATAATATAAATGATATTCCTTTACATTAGCACTCCAATTGTTTACATATTCATTATATTTTTTTTCAGATATCACATAAGTGATGTTACCATTCTTAACCAGAACAGTTCCCAAACCTCACCTCTTTGGTACTATATGATAATATTATGATGTCCTCTGGAAACAGATTGAGCTTTTTGATCACATAAATGTGTTGTTCTTTGTCTTCCTCTTTACAGATCAAGTACGGGACAGTTTTTAAAGGACGGTGTTCAAATGGCAGTAGGAAAAGTTCAAGCAAATCCATAATTAAAAAAAAAAAAACATCCAACAAGTGTATGCACTGCATTTATAGAATATACAGTATGTTTATATTACATGCCGCGTATTTAAGCTATTTCTATGATGTTCTCCTGCATCTGAATTTAGGATTTCCTTTGTATTTTCATTTTCTGAAAAATGAAGTCTCTGACAGCAAAAAACGATATTCCATTGAAGTACCTCATCAAGCTGACTCGTACCTTTGTCACAGAGTAAGGAAGATAAGCAGAATTAACACTCAGCTGTATTTATCAGTGAGCAGAAAATTAATCTCTAGTGAAAGAACTGGAACCCTGGTTGATAAATGGCAACAAAAAAAGGGTGAATTGTGGAAATCAGTCAAAAAGTGAGATAGTGCAAGTGCACCTGGGTCACCGCTAAAAGCTGTATTTGAGAAAGAATTTACTTGTGTCTGAAGTGCTTGTTAATTTTCAAAGTGTATTCCTCCCACTTGCTGGCATTTAAAAAAAACGAGTTGCTATTTTGCTATCACTCAACTTGAACATTCCCCCAAACAAATTTGTTCTCCAGAGGTGAACCTGCCTGCCAGATGCACATATATCTTATCATGGAGTGATGGGGTAGAATGCTTTGTGTTTGGTTTAGGGGAGTACAATCCTTCCCACTGAGTAATAACCATCACTTAGTCATAGCCCTGTGGCTGGCTTGCTCTTTGTGGTATTAAGTAAGGACCTTGAGCTTCTTCAAGAACACATGAGACATTTCACAATGTTCTTTTCTCATAGTCAAGAAAACAATAATCGCTTAAATAATACAATATTATTAATGCTTACTTAATAGTGATACAACGGAAAACATTCTTAAAAACAGAAATGTGAAACCACCATGTTCAGTCCTGGATTTACAACCCAGATGCCCCTATGTCCGGGTTATCTCCAGCAGTAAAATATACACATTATGGCAGGATGAGAAATAGGTCTGCATATATAAAGAAGACGGACCCTTCTCTTTAGAGTGATAGGCACATAGTTCTGTGGTACTCTACAGGTACATAAGATATTTTAAATAATATTAACCCATGTGGTTAAAAATTACTACATTTTTTAATTGTTCAAATTATGAAGTACAACATTTGTCACCATGAACCACATTGTTAAGCACACAGTGGACACCAAACATAATAACAACTGAAAGTTGAATGGCTGTCAGAGATATCACTGTTAAAAGAGCAGATTGCAAGAATGGCTTTCAAAGAAATAAGGAAATGTTGGCCTCTGTATAAGAAAAGGTTTGACGGGAAGAGTTTTCTTCACTGGTCTGTAAGCTTTCAAATATTGTTTATAGTTACTGTCCTTAGTTTTACGATGGACAGTATATTTCTATATTTGTCTAGCGAGCATTGTTGTCGTAGCTCCCGGACTGTACTTCCATAGGCAAAGATACATAGTAGAAGTGGAAATGGAAAGTGTTTTCCAACCTAAAAAACAAGGGGTTAAACAGAGTATTTAAATACCTAAAGTTAACTCAAAACTTGATTACTTATTTGATTTTGGAATACCAGATGGTAAATCACTGTAATAATTATATATATTATGGAAAAGGTAAAACCTTGGATCACTAGCCTAAAATAAAAAATACAGATATGAATCTAAGTTATGGCATGGACTATATACACCACCTCCAAAACCATTAGCAAGAAACCCCGCAGAGAAAATAGAGCACATTTTATTGTAACATGGTCACTATCTAGTATTTGAAAATGTATTGAATAAATGCCAAGTTTTATTATATAGTAAGTCGTATTGCTCCCTTTTACATTAATGTTGTAGATTACTGATAGACTGCAGGGACGATTTTGGTTAGTGTTATTTGTTTCCACTGAGGAGTGACAAAGCAAGGTCCATAAAGACCTGGTTGGATGAGTTTGGTATGGAAGAAGTTGACTGGCCCACACAGAGTCCTGACCTCAACCCCATCGAACATTTTTGGGAGGAACTGGAACAGAGATTGTGAGCCAGGCCTTGAATGGGCAAAAATTCCCACAGAAACACCTACCAAAATCTTGCCGAAATCCTTCCCAGCAGAGTGTAAGCTGTTATAGCTGCAAAGGAGGGACCAACTGCATATTAATGTCTATGTATTTAGAATGCAGTGTCAGAAGAGTCTCTGTCGGTATAATGGTCAGGTGTCTCAATACTTTTGTCCATATTGTGTATGTAGAAATGCACTATAACTGCTATATATGAATGAGGACCCAACAGCAGAGCTTCCCCCAGGGTTCTTAACCCAACTTAACACAGACATATAAAATGTATTGAGACCTCCTAGTTTACAAATCAGGAAGAAAAAAGGTGATGTACATTTCAGTTTTACTTTTAGCAGACACTTCCTGCTAAAACCTGTCCCAAACCGTAAATATAGAGGGATACTGATAAGTGCTTACAACTTAGCAACAGCTTCAAAAGTATTGTCACAGCATATGCCACATCTTGAAACACAGCCAAGTGATAGTACGTGATAATACTGTACAATTGAAGTAGCACTTCACTATCTAAGGTTGGGATTAGAGCTGATCTAAAGGTTCGCACCAACGAAGCATCGCTGCTAAGTCTGAATTCATAGTTTCACTTCTCCGATATAAATAACAGGCATGGATTAGCTGGAGAAAAAAAAAACCCTGAATAAATGGGGACGTTGTGCAAGTAATGGAAACTTGCTTTTTTGTCCAAGAAGAAATGAAGTAGACTTTCAAACAAGTTCAGAAGCATCTGTTTTCCACTAACACCATGTATGTCTGGGAGTTTCCAAAGATGCTGACTCTCGATAAGGTCATTTTCTGTATTCAGTTTAGAACAAAAATGAGCTGGCCAAGACAGAAAGCGTTTGCCACACAAAAAAACACATTGATTGATGATCATCTGATTTGATTGAAAGTATCTGAAGCAGTGATTGATTGTTGATGGATTTATCGTCAGAAACTGAGAAACTGAGAACAAAACCAATGCCAAAATACATTTATAACATATTTGAAATGCTTGTTCTGGTCCTATACCATGGCATCTTCTTAGGTGGTCCTGGTTTCCAACGTCCTGTTTAGCACTTTGCTCAATGATAGAAAATATTGTATCATTGACCAAGCCCCTCAAGGAGTACAGTAATTTGTGGATCTCGAGTAAAATAGGCTTATATTTTTTTGTCTAAGTGAAACTGCATCTATAACCTCAAAACCATACTTTGGAACTTCCCACGAGAACCTCAAGCAGTATAAGGTAGGAACGAAAGTGGGCAGGGAGTGGGCATGGTTCACACCTTGTGAGTTCCCAGTTATTCTCAAATGGATATGTAACTAATGCATTTGCCTATTGGAACTTTTAAAGCCATCACATGTTTTCAGTTCAAGTGAAAATATTTAATAATAATAAGTAATGCAATTTAATATGACTTTATAATGCCATTCTATGTATTTGCACTGTGTCCCCACTTTCCAACTCCACGGTTTGCAGGAGATTTGGGCAATGTCCCAATCAGCCAGCTCCAATTGGTGTAACAAGACCCCCAAAATGCATGTGCAGGAAATGATCCCATTTATTGCAGTAGGTGTATTTTTTTGCCAGTGATAGGCTGCTAGAGTAGCCAAACTGGTATGAAATGCGAACAGTGGAGAGGTCATTGTGCTGCAGCTCTAGAACGGCAGCTTCTTCTTAAGATGGTTGTGTGCCTTTTCCCCCTTACATGTTAATGCATTTTAAAAAACATGCAAAGTGGTGGGGCTTTATGGGAAACTAGAATGTAAGAAAGAGAAGTTGATTTATTGTTTTCCTGTATTACACCTTTAGAGCATTCCCAAACTTTGCATTTATCAGATGGAACAAAATACATAAACAATATTTTGACACAACATACCTTATAAAACTATCTTTAAAGATGATATAAAGTTTTCACAAATCTGGATAATGGAAAAAGTTTTATATTTATATGCTAGTAAAATGACTTAATAAAAAACAGAGCCTTGTGCTGTTTTTCGGGTAATACCTAGAAGCCATCCAAAATGGTCTCCAAATAAAAGGATTATGTTGGGTCATGCATCTTCTTGTTGTCATGCCTACTCAATATTAGTTATTTAACAAAACTGGTGTGGATTCTGTTTGCTTTCTGCAGGTTTTTTTTGAGTAAATATAAAAGAAGCAAGAGGTGGCCAATAGAAAAAGAAAACAAAAAGCAGTTAGGGTATTAGTAGGGCACAAAATCAGTGAATCAGTAAAAGCAAAATACAAGATTAACCCTGCGAAAGTTGATACTATAAATACGTAAAAATACACACAGATAAAACGCATCAAATATGATGAACTTGGCAATTACAATCTTTAAAATAAATACAAAATACCAGTAATAAATAGAAAAATAGGAAATACCATCCTCCAATCTTCATATGAGGATGCTACAATATAAGAGAACGCATATAGTATGAAATAGTATGGTAAACAGTGAGGGTTTCAACTGTGAGGGAGACAATCATGTGATGAATTGAGTGACTACGCTCAAAAACACATAGGCAACATAACTTTGGCAATGGGGATTGGTAAGCTTTATTAGTAAAGTAAATTATCACGAGCATATCATGTCTCCACTTTGTAGGTATTTTAATATGCATTCTTAACATGTAAGGGAATGCATCCCTGGTGCCCTTGCACCCTTTCAGCTATTTGCCGGAAATTGCTTCTGAATATTCGTCCAGGGTTGTATTCCATCAAATACACAGATGTTGTCCAGAAATGATGTGACGTGATGATGCCCCTCTGATAGTATGTGTTGAAGATCTCTGTGAACTTTTTAACCGGTCATCAAATATGTTTCAGACTAGCATATTGAGGATCTACAGGTGAAGCTCCAGATCCTTCACCAATTTTAGCATGTGGGGGGGAAATGTGCTCTGTGCTTGAAAGTGAGAACAAGCCATCTTGGAAATATATATATAATACCAGGTGAAAATTGAATTGCCTCGAGGACTGTAACGTGCTTCTTGCTTCTCTATGCAAACTAGGTAGATGTTTATTTGCTAGGTTTGCTTCCCACAGTTTCTTCTTGATCGTATTAAGAGCATACATAATCCACTACACGGGGCACCACACTGAGTAACAAGTCACTTTATTACCAGCAAAAGGTTTTGGCTGGCAGGTCCTGCAGAGAAACAGAATCCCATCACTACATTCCTCGACATTAAAAACCTAGCATCCTTACGGAAGACTGAAAAAATACAGCTGCCTTCTCTGTCTCTTAAACCTAATTATTGAACAAAGCCACCTGCATTCTTCGAAATAACCCCTTGATATCTCTGTTCTTGGCTTTGAAAAAAAAAATCTGCAAAACACTGATTAACACCTCATCACTCAGGGTAACTTGTGACAACATAAAATAAAAGCCACGGTTATATATAAAAAAAAATGTTATCGGAAAGTGGTAAGTGAAACATTAAGTCTATGAATCAACAGATAAACATAAAAGTACATTTTTATAAATGACACCAGTGATAAATTTTCCGTATAAGCCAACTTCATAGCGCTACTGTTGGAGTCATGGCACGATGCAAAAGAGAAAGATTTCCCAAACCTTGCAAAATTTTCTGCACGCAAAAGCTTGCTTGATACAAGATGTGTTATGTAAGAATCACAAACCAAACTTGAATAAAAACATTAGAAAAAAATATATACAAAAATTATTGAAAGCATGATGCATTGTCAAATGAGTTATGCTTTGTTACTACTGAAGTTGGTTAAAATTAATATCATTCGGATACTAGGAAAGAATATACTTTCGTATAAATCCCTTTATCTACCTTATCACTTTATATTTGCATATCTTTTAGGGCATGTGTAAGTCTTCCGTTTTGTGCACAATGCCACACAATGCCTTATTGCTGTTGGCTGGGATTTCTGGGAGCTGGAGTCAATTTGGTTTAGTTAGCATGCAGTAGATCTAATTTGGTCGGTGTTACAAAAAGCCACATAATACAAGATGAATATATCAATAACAATATATGGTTCTGCGTTCACTGCATCTATTGGTGCAAATACTCCTTAAAATATGAGACTCAAAATATGAGACCACTGTTGTTATTGGTTTAATAACAGCAAACATATTCTGTAGCTATATAATGGGCTTTCTAGGGATTAATTTCATAAATGGCACGAACATACTCTCTGCTAATCCAGTTTTAATCCGTAACAAAGATAAAAAAATAAATAAAAATAAATGGCATCAAAGTAAATAAAAAGGGCAAACCTTTAAAAACATGACCACAGATCCAAGCAATTCAGAAGTTATATTCTAATTTTGCATATACATGAATGAATCCCTGATGGAAATAAAATCCTCAAACATCCATTATCTCTCCAGCTATCTCACCCCTAGGAAATGGTTGCTTACCTATTGACAGTCTGTAAATGTCACGTTAATTAGACAGACACTTAAATGACATGTGAGATTGCCCTTGTGCAGTAACCTGACCAAGCTAAAAGGGCAATGCTATAAATGGTATTACTGGACAATGTAAGTGAAAAGAGTGATAACATAGGAACCCCGCTCAGTGTTCATCCTGTAACCCTTAACTTAAAGAAAAGAAAGCTTAATAGCAAGTTATCATTACATGCTTTCCCACCGTGTCTGTGTGTGAGTGCTTTTCTCTCTTTGCACAGAAATATGTGTCATATAACGTACATATTCGCCTGCAGTATTTACCTATGGATCACAATGAGCGCAGTTCCAAACCCAGTTTCCTACTGGTTTAATAGGTGCAAGAATAACTGTGTCTCCTCCGACACATATCTCTGTTTTACTGCTTGCCATTACTAGAGAATTGGTATACGTCATGTTATAATGCCACAACCATACCCATAAACTCTCCAGGTTTAACCAGGAGTCTCCAGGTAAATCCTCGCTTCCCTGCCTCAGTTTCTTCCTTCTCCGGGTAGGGGAGTGATATTTGGCCATGCCCTCTCCCCTTCCCAGTAAAGGCTTCTTGCGGCTAGACCTACCCCTTCATATGGTTAGCCATGCGACTATACATGGCTAGCTCTGCCTCTTCAAATAGTTTAAACTGGGAAGTTCCCAGGTATGGTTGTAAGCTAGTTCTACCTATCACTCAACATGGGCTGAGTAAGCAGAAGGAAAGAACTATGTCAGTGGAGCCATACATCTCATCAGACAACCAGGGTCAAATAGAGGTGGGTAAGATGGTGGGATGTTGCTAACCTCTTGCTTGCCCAGCTAATCAAGAAGAGTAAAAACCACAGCCAAACTTGCCAACCTTCAGTCTGAAGTCTGATTTGGCTCATGGTAGACAACCAATCTCGCTCTGCCCCCTCCAACATTGACAGGTAAACGCAGGTTGCGTGATGAGCTGCGTGGATAAGACCCTGCAATCAAGTTAACTACTAGGTTCTATTGTACCTGAACAGGAATATAGAAAGAAGTAACCCTGGTGGACAGCACCTTGAAAATGTAGGATGAACATGTGTGCCTGTATGTATCACATAATGCCTGGTGAAAATCTTGGATGGCCCTTATCTTTAAATTCCCCTGTGGAATATAAAAAAAACATTTGGCGGTATCAATAATAAACTTATATCACAGGTGATAGAATTTGACCTACGCTTCTTTTTGCGCACATGAAGTTTACTTACTCGGAGTGAGCTTGAGCAATCACGCCTATAGTTTATGGCTGGAAATGTGAGACTTGCTATAAAACTGCTGTCTGGCAAGGCTCAGTTCTAAAAATGACAAGGAAAACTCCATATACTGGAATGTAATAAATATATATGTTTTAAGCTATTTAAATGTTCATTTCACTTTAAATATTTAGAAATATATTCATTCCAGAACAGACAGGGCTGTACAAACACATCCCATCACAAAAGCAGTAAGTGTATAGTACTGATATTCTACAACAACAAAAATAATGGAGATCTTAAACAGTTAGAGTGTTACCTAGCAAATGCAACTTATAACATCATATTTTGCAGGTTCAATTGTATCTCTTTTAACTGGACAAATGCCTGTGCTGGTTGTTCAGGTTTCCGTTGTGTTCTTCATAATAGACTATGGAGCCACTTGCAACTTATTCTACAAAATATTTCTTCAAATAGTCCACATCTTTCTTTTTTTTGGTGATTTGTGTGATTAATATGCGCAAATTACATGACTTATACTGTAGCATTAATAATACTTTTTAAGGCTACTCATTGTTAGCAAACAGGTTAGGAAATTACTAATTTTTTTGCTTAGTTTTTAGAAAAAAAAATATTTCTTAAAAATCTTATAATCTATAAGCATGATAGATTGCAGTGTACATATATATATATATATGCTATATTCTCCAACACCATGACAACCTGAAGATGTGGATGTACTACAAGCATGGAGACATTCTAATGACATTTCTATAATTGATGATTAGCTCCCACGAGGCCACCCATTTTTTTTAATACTTAACCCTTTAAATAAAAACAAAGTGGGTTTTGACCTTTTCCGTGACAATGGAAAACGAACAGAATTTGCAAATAACACCATGTGTAAAATTTACTGTTCTGAATGCAGTAGAGGATAGATAATATAAGTGAAAATGTGCAGTTTATGTATTGAGAGTTATATACCTTTCAGGAAAGAAATGGACTGGAATGTAACCATGCAAGGTCATGCACTTAAAGTCACAGTGACAAGGAGCAGTCCTCCGTAAACTAGGTTAGAGTTAGAGTGTTATGTACCAGCCATTTAGTTGTTATTGTTTTGTTTTTTTAGTTATGATTGGCCCCTGACATAATCTATACAGCCGCTCACTTTAAAAATTATTCCTTTAGCTCTTATTGTTAATATTTTATAATAGTAATTCTTGAGAATAATTAATTTCGGGAGATTATAAACTTCTACAATGTTGCGTTTGCAGACAAAATTGACATAAAGGAGGAACTATATAGTAAAAGTGTAATAAGGAATCAAATTACATTTATATGATTATATATATACAAATATTGCAGATCAGCATTGCCATTTTAACACTTATTACATGTTACCACGGAGCCAACACAGACTGAATGAAAAGAAAATGATCTTCATCCGCAGAGAAAATTAAAGAATTGTCCATTTACATTATTAGTAATGACTACTGAGAGCAGGGCAATGTTAACCGAGATTCTGACCCTGCATTGTAAAAGCTCTTGTATAAAATCTCATCATTCCGTGTCTGTTCTGATTGTTAGTCAACATTATTCTAGCTTGAGAGTATTTCTGTCACTGCATACTGTTAAACTGACAGATGTACGAAAGGGTTAACACACATCATTCCCCGATATTCACATGCTTTAACTGTTTTTGGGTACTGTACAGCAACAATTATTGCAAGTGAATCCAAAGTCACAAGGTCATAAACCTAACTTCTGTCAATAGTTTCTATTTAAAATGGTATTTAATACACAATGAGTTAATCAACCAAACGCATCATCGCCTTAAATAACAAACACACAGCTGTTGCAGGTTCAACATTAACCCCTTAAGGACAATGCATTTTGTGCCCGTACATGTACGGGCTTTGTCATTAAGGGGTTAAGAAAAGTTGTAAAAGCAGTTATTTTAATTCTGTATGGGCTTGCTTTTAGTACATTTGAGAGAATCACAAAGTTACGTTATGCTACTTTTGATCCAAACTACATGATTAAAATGAAGGCGTTGTGTATGACTTCAATGATAGGGTGGTGGATAAATGGAGTTGCCTTCTGGAAGAAGTGGCAGGGCCTGAGGAAATGTATACAGATGGGTCTCAAACAGATAGCTTTCTAGCTAATTTTAGCTATCTGGAAACCACTAACATAGTTCTTGAAAGGCTGGCACATTCCATGTTTGAAGGAGGGGGTGTGTATCTATTCTTGCAAGTAGATGAAAATCACAGACATAAATGTGTTTCTATAGAATGCATCAGTGTTGATCAGTATAGATTAAAAAAACACTTTTGACATTAAACATTTAAAAGCCACGGCAACCTTTATCGCTACAGTTATTTACTTAAAAATCTCATCATTCACAGACAGTTGGAAAAAACCTAATTGCACATGCAGTGATACAGTAATTCTGTCCCGCCGGGGAAAAAAATCCTCAATTAGAAAATGATTTCTGAAATGAGAAATCAAAATTACTTTAGAAGCATGTAACAATCATAAAAATGCATAGTAAAAATGACACCCACACTTATTATTGTAAAAGAATCTGTGTGCAATTTAGCTGAACCTATGCTTGGTATTCTTTACCAAACATGTTAGGGCCTGGAGCGCTTGAATTCACAGAGCTGCAACTATGTAGAGATAAGCTACAAGTCATTTTTTTTAAAGCAATAAGGTTAATGCATTGTATATTTTCTGTAACAGTTCCAGGTGAAGGGGAAGTCTGGCCACCATAACCTGTTCTGCCTAAGAGTTACAAATCTAAGTCAATAGTTAAAAGTAGACATGCAGCCTAATGAAAGTCCATGCTGGCATAGCGTATTCTTGTCCAAAATGGAGCATGGAAGCCCCCCTGTCGCATAACAAGGAGCTAATCGCACCATTGGCTGATCAGGCTCCCTGTAGCGCCATTGCTCAATTGGGCGGGTGGAATGTATAGCCTCCATAATTTACTTCTACCTGGTGCCATGTGCCCATAGATATAGAACGCAGCATGGTGGGCACGGTTAGCGGCAATATCCAGGTTTAGGCTTAGGGCACTGCTGAAGACTAATATGCCACTACACTGTGGAGCTGGACCAAGTCAGGACCTATTCTTTTGACCAATTATATAGACATTTTAGATGGCCAACTTGAAGCAAGCAGATGTTAGCTGAAGGCATGCTGATTTCTAACTCAGCAATACATATTTAGAAAGGATAATAAATGTTTGGGGTCTCCAACAGATTTAATACTTATATTACATATCAATAGCGAGACCCATAACAGGTATTTAAACAATGGAACACATATTTCAGTATTAAAAATATTTTCTTGGTCAGTGACTAAAAAAGGCATGTTTTGAATGTGACAATTGAAAAGAAGTATAAACAATTCAACATTTTTCGGTATTAAATATAGCAATTAATCAGATATAAATAAAGGAGAAAAGTGATAAAATATTTACCACTCAATATGCATAATTAACTGTGATTACAAAGCACAAAATGTTTCTGAAATAAATATTGCCTGGAAGGTGCAACTGACTGCAGTATCTCAGTGGCTCCAGATGGGGGCAGCACTAAGCATTATTTAATAGCTGTTGAGTCATTAAGACACACAGGCTTTTCTAATGTCAGGTTGTGGCTCCCTCTTCTGTTTCCAAATAGACTAATAACACTAATGACAAAGGAACATATTGCATTAAAAAGCAGAAACAGTACCCTGTACCTGAAGGTACTCTCTACAAGGTAATGTCTCGAAGCTAAAATAAATATTTACTTTCATCATGGTTTAAATGCTACAATTACGTGTGATGTATTTTAAGAGAAAGACAAAGTAACGTTTAAGATAATTATTTTTGGTGAAATGTTTGTTCTTGTTTTCCAGCTTCATGCAAAGGATTTAAAGATTAGGTTTTTGATTTGGGTGCTTATTGTGATCATTTAATTTGATGATCTCATGCTAAAAAGCATTTTGGTGCCAAATATATTTTACACAAAAATTGCATTTCATCTGAATGCATTTAAAAAAAAAACAGAGGCAAACATTTGCCAGAAAAGGCTCCCAACAAATTTGAAATCATTGTTGTTATTTTAACTGTGCTAGACCAATTGCTATTTTTGATGCTCCTGCGGCCACCATCTTGTATTACGTAACTTCCTGTGAATGTGAACATCAGCCTCGGCAGCCATTTAATATGTGTTCACATACAGAAAACAATTACGGAGGATGTCATGACAATGTAAACCTTTTTTAAGGCCTCAGTTAAATTGATTACACTTTTTGTACTTAATCATTGGGTTTTTATTATACATTAAAGAAAAGAGGTTGAACATTTTTTTTCCACTAATAGCAACCATTTTTTTCTTTCTTTTTCGTTTGTGTGGGCTCTAATTGTCTATAAACTGGGTACCAGAGCAAGAGAGAACATATTTGAAAATAGACAACACGATTTCTAATAATATCAATTAAATCTTTATTGTAGTGAAGAAGCACTTCTACAGAAAAAAGTACATCATCTGAATGTTTTCTCACAGAGGATATTGTCTAAATTTGCTTAACTTTAGCATTAAACTTGAATCCTTTTATTTATGTGGTATGGGGAAGAATAAAGTAAATCTTAATTTGCTTCCTACAGCCAATTAACTTGGATAATAAAAAGATCTACTACGTATATTGCACGTTCAGACAGCCGCCCGGTAACAAATGAATGAAAGAAAGATAGCACTCAAAAGATTATTGACATTCCACAAACCGCCCTGTAAAATACATCCTTAACCTGTTTAGTGCGTGGCAAATAACAGACAAACTAGCTGAAACAGGCTCAAAAAAAATCTTCAGGCCCTCGGTAACTCTGCTTATACTGCAACATTTTTCCCTCTCATGTGTCTCCCCCTTCATTCCTTTCTTCCTTCCAACACCCGTAACACAGAGAATATTATATACTTTTTATATATTTTCTTTGTAGGTTCACAATAACTTAATCATTTTATCAAGCTGCATGTTACTGTCATTGTTATTTTTATTATCTTTTATTTATATTGCGCCAACAGTTTACGCAGTGCTTAATACAATACATATATTCAAGGGGTATGACAAGACGAGAATTGACAGACTAAGACAAACCGATACATTAGGTGGAGAGAGCCCTGCTCGCAAGCTTACTATCCTGAGGGAATGAGGTGACAAACATAGGGAACAGAGAAAGGGTGAGAGGTAGTGTGGTGGTTGTATCAGTGACAAGGAAGATCTAGCAGCTAAAATGGTGCGGCTTCTCTAAAGACGAGGGTTTTGAGATGTTTCTTGAATGTCAGGAGGGAGGGTGAATGCTGAAGGTTCGATGGAAGTAGATTCCAGAGATATGGAGCACCACAAGTAAAATCTTGTAGACGGGAAAAGGAAGAGGTGATAAGTGAGGAGGAGAGCCTTAGCCCATGAGAAGAACATAAGGATCGAGTAGGAGAATATTTGCTTATGAGGGCAGAAATGTATGGAGGAGCAGTGTTATGGAGGGCCTTATATGTTAGTACCAGGATTGTTCTAAAGATATTTAGTTTATGACCTCATAAGAGTAGAGATATGTTGTGAAAGGAGGCAAAACTAGCATACCTAATCAATATACTTATGTTGCCCGCCTTCTCCGTATTTCATCCTTACAAACAATGCCTAAATTGCCTAATTAACAACAATCAGCTTGATTGGGGCAGAGTTAAATATGGAAGAATAACCATACAATACCCTGAGAACATGAAGGTACTTTGTAACTACTTTTATATGCATTCACTAATGTTAAAACAAAAAAAATAACTTTATTTTATGGGGAAAGCTGTAGCTCCAGAGCCACTGGTTGACAGCTTGAACTAGCCCCTGTAAAGCTAGCGGAACCAGTGGTGGAGCTGAATGGCATTAAGTGTATCGCACGGCGGGAGATGTGCTTGCCCAAGAACTAATAGCTTCTTCAGAATCCCTCCATGTATTTGGGGGACACCATAAAAATGTTAAAAATGACCATTCATATGATCGTAAAACTTGTTTTCAACTATTAACAACATGGCATCTGGTATTGGTATCTTGAAAAGCTGGGGAATGTGTGTATACTTTTAGTATTTTAGTTTGAATACTTGGCCACTACATCTTTCTTTCCGAGCGGGCCTTTAATATTTCCATCTGCTGTTCTCAGACAGCTTTGCCTGTTTCTTTTTTTTTTTTTTGCTTCAGGCGGTAAATGGCAATTTAGCAAAGCAGATTCACTGTTTTCCTGTCTCTTGGGTTTAGATTTACTCCAAAGACTTAGACTTTTGATATAAACGGTTTCACTCCATGCCACACAGCATAAAAAAAAAATGAGTCAGGATCACATTGCAGTCTCTTTCACAAGGACTAATCCCCCCTGGATTTGGCCTACTCTTCCAGGCTGCATTTCCTGTCTCTACCCGCCTCTACGTTGTGAAGACTTTGTAAAAAGCAAAACAAAACTTCGGCGAGGGGCCATATTTTTTTCTTCCAAAAAACGCCAAAACATTCGAAATTCCGGGTAAACATCAAAGAATTTGTCAAAGTTGCAAACCAGACTCCTGGTTATTTTTGACTGCAACGGATAGTACAAGCATCTATCCGAGGATCAACCTTAAGCCCTGAATAATAAGGAGGAAACTACTGATCGATTTGACAGCACAGACTGTTTCTTGGTATTATCCTTCCGATTAACCCTTTATTTACATGTTGCATGTCAGCCAATTCGAAATAACTTGTTGGACGTTTTATTTTAAAAAAATGGCTTCTTTAACTATGTGGTGGAAAAAAATAACAGATAAAAAAGTGTCTTTTAGTACTTGCTTATGTCACAGAATCAGACACATTGCTCTTGTATTCTGACACAGAAATATTTTTGGTTTAACTTTGAAATACTTTCATGGAGGACTCAGAGTGCAAAGGGGAATGGGTTTGTTAATCTGCTCTGCATACAAAAGTTTTAATACTTGGAGTGGCTTGTAAATCAACACTAAACAGAGCTAGTGCAAATAGATTTTTCACATCTAATATAAACCCACTGCATGAAACAAAATATCTATGCTGTTCAACTTTCACTTTTACGGCTATTGTCCGTTCCTAAAATGTCTTTGTTACGTTTTTGTTTAAGTTTGGCGTAGCTGAAGGAAATTCGAATTAACCGTTGAGTAAAGCAATTAATTCCATTAATGAAAAATAGCTGTCGCGCGTGCATAGGTAAGTAAAGCGGCATAGCCCTATGGAGTAGAAAGGGTTAAAATGCGGCTCCATTAGAGAAGTTGTTATGTGTTGCCTGCTAACCCTTTCATTACTGGAGGGGTTTGCAACTTTAGCTAAATGGTCTATTCCTGCTATATATATATTCTACAGCAAGAAGTGCAATCTATGTGCAGATCTAGTTAGGTTCATGAGTAAAACAGGCAGATTACAATTCTTGGCGTTGCAAGTACCATGGATGCTACTTAGCTGATCCCACAGTACAGCTACATAAATGCATTCACAAGCCAGCATTTCCTGATACTGCCTTCAAGAAAAAATGTGCTAATGGTATATATTTTCATAGAGTCAAGTATTATACAATAAAATTGTATTTGGCGTAAGCGCTGATAGGAACACAGTGTGAATATAAAAGAAAGAATATGAAAGAGCCAAAGAAATTCTGATCAATAATATACAGATGTTATAAAAAAAATAAAACGTATATAAGATTAGTTGTAAGAAGTGTCGTTGCAGCGTCCGTTTATGGGCTCATGTGGAATTATAGTACGGTATTATACAAGTAATAGACAGTTGCAGTTTCATGGGTGCCTGAAACCTATACATTAATACATTTTTTATGTGCCATTCAACGTGATGATGCTTATGCACATTTATACTTTATGAGGTGTCTCAGGTGATTGAATACCTCTATATAAAAGAGAATCAAGATGTAGTTCCATTCTATAAAAAAATTCCAGTCTCACGGCCTTTTCTAGGGGCACTGAAAGTATCTGAAGTGTCTAAGTTCAGAAGTTTGATAATAGCGGACGTCTTCCAAAAGTTCTCTTGTGCTTTATCATTCACAAATGCCAGACACATTTTTAACATGTGTTCTTTCCAGAAGACGCGAGTGATTCCAAGCCATGCGCACAGTCACCACTCATTGAAATGGTTACACTCTGCAGAGGCCTGGATAGACATGAACATTTACATTTACACCATTCATACTGAATATGGAGAAAAGGCCAAGAACAGAAACTAGAAAATAGCATTCCACTGCAAAACCTAGAGCTGTGTTTCATGTTGAATAAAAAGCCTGTTAACCCTGTAATACATATTGTACCGTGGGCTGCCTGTATAAAAATAAATAAATCGCACATGAGACAGAACTCATATGAATGAATGTATTTTATTTTATTTTATAGTCCAGTGATTGTATCTTTTTACAAAATGAGTACCAGAGAACATCCTACTGTATTTAAACCGTATCAGCCATTATCCACACTATGTTGCAACTTTGCATGTCCTCACCTAACATTACCCAACATATCATAACTCTTGTTGTAGGTCAATTTTTCCCATTTAGTCTACGGTCATACATGATACATTGTAATTTCATATGACTTGTTATACATGTATTCATATATATAACTAATAGTCCTTCACCCATGTGCAATCAATAACATTTTTTTTTTACTGTTTAAACTATGCTCTTGTAGGCCATTTGCTATAATAAACTTAAATTCTCTTAATTCAAAATATATATTTTTTGGCATATATGTGTACCCTAATCTCAAATTACTACTACCTTCACACATCATAGTTCAAACTAGAATCGTGTTTGACCAATTTTCTGATATAATCTGCGTTTGTCATATTAGGCGATTATTTTATTAAATTATTACTATTTATAATAATTATATATTATAATATATTATAATTATTTTATTAAATTATTACTGCAATGGTCTAGAGTAGAGAGATGGGCTTTCCACATACAAAGAAAGAATGATCTATACACCAGACAAGCAGTTCTACTGGAAGTGCCATAAATTATATACTATAGATACATTCGATGCATTAGATAGATATAGTGATAGATCAATGCATAGATAAAAAAGACAGTGTTGTCCCTTTTGGTTCATCCCTCATCTATAATTCTAAAGGCTGATGCAGAGTATAAGCATAGTAGACACTACTTTATAGAAGTTGATGTAGACGCATGGCCTGACCGTCTAGCAGAGGTGTTGATGGCTGTTTAGGGATGACTGGTATAGATAAATGACGTTCAATAACAACTGATATATTACGGTACTTGACAGAATTGTACCCTTTAAGAGACACTGTAAAGCATAAACTCTCATAGGTAGTTGAAATGAGGGTTATGCAAAACACACAGATTAACTAGGATAAAAAATGTTTGTCACCTTAGACGTTAAAATGACATGTAAATTGAGTTGTTTTCCATGTTTATATCTGCTATACTGTTGCCTGTACTTTTCAAAGCTTAACAGTCTAAAATATAAATAAGGGAGCTTTGGTTACACTGGCAGATGGGGCTGATAGTCAGTAAATATTTCCAAATCAATACAAGGTTAACACGGTGACAGAATGATTTTACTCGAGACAACCTAAAAAAGAAACAAATATACGAAAGTGGATGTGGTTATATAGCTTGTTGTCTCATAATAAAATATTTAAAAATGTATACAGCATGCACCTATCTCTGAGTAGGCTCTCACATCACTGGGATATGCAGCATGGCTGAGGGTTAATTCATTGAAATGGAAATTTGTAGTGAAATGGGAGAAATTACTATGAATTAGATTGGGGAACAAGGCAATGAGACATTTCAGGTGTCCAAATTGAGACAATTTTGCTGGGGGGGATGGTTAAAAGTGGGGTGAGGGCAGTGATGGCGATGGGGCAAGGGCTTGACCACCTACCTACTTTACCTGTCCAGCCTTGTGGCAATCATCTGAAATAAGCCACAAAGCACCAATATGGGAGCACTTATTGAGGTCTGAGTTGCAATCTATGCCATAGCTCACTGCGCTAGCCACTGCTACCATATGCTATACCGAACCAGCCCACGATTCACACTGTATATAAAAGCATGACAGTGTGTGTAGGGTGACCCCGTTAGCCATGTTTTCCAGGGGATGCACTTTATCTGGGCTGGTCAGCAATATAGAAAAATTGTACTTGTCTTGAAAAACATGGCCGATGTAGTTATCTTATGTGTGTGTGTGGTTGGGGAGATTTTTGACAGAACTGCCCCACGAAAAATGGACAGTTGGGAGGTATGATGAACTTTCACTTATTTAATTATGCATTATATTGTGCCAACTCAGTCTCTTTTTGTATGAAACACGTGCCAATGTTTGCCTTTCACAGCATATTATGAAGCCATGAAGGACCTTATAATAATAATAATAATTTAAACTGTTGTGCTTTTTGTTCCTGTCTTTTTGAAAAGATAAAAAAAATATTAAATTATTTCATTTTTCCCCCACAGAAGGGGACACTACAGGTTCTTCCAAGTCTAAACCTCACATCACTGAAGGATTGATTATGAGATCATTAAACTTGGCAATATTTTGTGTATGAAAGCGGGCTCCATATTTTCAATGACTGGCTCATTGTTTGCAGATGTAAACGACTAAACAGGAAGGATGAACACTACAAGAACCGAAAATAGAATTGAAATATGTCTGCACAAAGATTTACACTAGAGATTCTGAATAATACAGAATATAATAATAACACTAACACTATCCTAGGTGCTGAGCTGGTTCTTCATAAATCAGCAGTCCCTTGTACCCTATGACTTCTACTCTTGCCTGCTCAGGGTTTAGTAAGCAAGGGCTTTTAAGTGGTTTGGTTCTTCCAATTTGCCTCCTCTTATCAGGCAGTCAACTTGCAAAAAGGCACAAAACTACCTACCCCTTGGCTGTGAGTCTGCTGTTTAGAGTGACCACATTTTTCTAGGGCACATATAATTTTGACATATTGCTGACCAGTAAAGGTAAAGTGCTGCCCCCTTTTGCCTGTGAGATGTACTACTGGCGGATTCTTTTTTTACATCCCATATACTGTAGGGGGCAGTACTTTACCTGTACTGGTCAGCAATATGTCAAAATTATATGCGGTCTGGAAAACATGTGGTAACCCTAATGTTATTGCCACAGCTTTAAATGGTCAAAAGCTTACCTAGATGGAGCTTATGGAGATTATGAAGAAACTTATAGTTCACTGATTTTGGGGGATGGAGTCCAGAGGTGGCTCCCCCAGACTTGGGCTCTTAATATGCAGTTATGTGGGTGCCATTGAGGCTCCTGGCAGCTGCCAGTTTGTGGTTATATTGTGGTATTTTTTATGCACTTGTTAATACTTTTAGAAAAGAAAGAAAACACTGCTAATACTTAATATGAGTATTTATTTATAGTAATAAATGTATAATAATTATATACAGTTAAAATATATAATAATCATATACAGTTAATATGCATATTTTGATGTTTTTTTATTTACAGTATTGAATTAATTTAGTAGACTAATGTAAATGTTTTTACAATGACATACCCCAGCCATTTTCTCTGCTGATGACAGCTTCCTAGAAATCCTCTTGCAGCAACAAGTCAAGTACAGTATGAAAATATTCTAAACTATACACTGTGCAGTGCGACATATACCTGGCCCTGGCCATCTTAACGTTCTTAACCCTTTCAGTGCCTAAGGCAAAAATTACATCCGTGGTGCAAAAAAAAAAAGAAAGCACCTCCCCTCCGTTCTTGGCAGGGAAAGGGTTAGCTGCTATTATCCAGCTGATAGATAACCCGAAAGAATTCAATTTGATTTTGATTGCTTTTAAAGACGTTTTAACAAATACATTTCTGCCTGGAAATGGAGCCACCTGGCTTCTTTATGTGTTCATTGATTTGCAAGCTGCAAATGCGGTGTAATGTAAAACACAGACCGTGGATTAAAAATGTAAATCACACTCAGTATTTTTTTTCCCCCTCTCGAGGATGCACTCAATTTATTTCCTCTGTCCCTGCATGACAATAGGTTACCATGCAGTAAAAACCCTAATGCCCATTTGCAACGATTGACTGTACATCAGCATTACTTTGCAAATCCGTACGTTTCACGTCAGGCATTAAATGGGATGAATATTGATCTTCTAAAGAGGATTTATTTATTTCCAGCACTATCCAAAGATCAACTGCAAGCAGCTTTCAGAGGATCTGTTCGGCTCTCACAGCACAAAGCTATTGCACACATGACACTGGACTTGACATTTCAGTTCTGGAAGAAAACCAAACAGTAAATTTAGTGCAATAATCCTAGATAAATGAGATGATCACTAGGAAATCTGAGATAGTTAAGTGGGCTATCATTGAAGTCCAAAGGATGATATTGAACTGTTACACAAGATAATATTCGCTCTTGTCAATATGCACCGAATCACTGCCATCATTAGCCTCCTCCTGCTATGCTTGTTACGACCTGTTTTGTTGGTTTAGAGAGGCATTGGATTTTTTTACTATTAAAAAAAATTAAGAAGACCTCAATCGTCTTAAAAGAGCGGTAGTGTCATTATGCAGAGACTCCATAAAAAAGTTATTTACCTATTACGCTTACTTCTTGTACTCATGTTGCCATGAACAACTACTAGTGTGTACAGCTAGCGGTTAAGTAACACTTAAGTGGATATAGTAATAAGACAGTAGCCTTATGAACTAATCATTTTAATATTCTTGGAATCATAACGATATGAGTCTATTATAATAAACTTCCCCAAATCCATATCCATAATGAAGTTAAAGAGGTAACGTGAAATGGTTTGGAAAAATCACAGGTCTACCCATGGCTTTGGGATATTATATTCTGTATAGTGCTGAAAAAAGGATGTTGCATTTAAAGGGGGTATTTTACTTAGTCAACCATTAATTGCGCTCATCAGCATGTTAAACAAATACACCTTTCCCATCTTTTATTTTACTCTTTTCTCTGAAGGTTTAATCCCATAAAAATAGCACAGAAGCTTTTTTTTTTAATTCTATGGCAACAACCTATCGGTGCGTGCTTTTGAATAGCATAAAAAAAAGTGTTCCTGACAAAAGAATCTGAATTTAGCCAAACTTTACGTGATTAAAGCTGTTTTGGTTACAGAAGTAGGTGGAACAGCATCTCTAATTGTTACATGAAGTCCCTGCGTATCATGTTCCAGGGCAGATCATCTGCAGCTGATCAAGGAGAAACATTTGCAATCTAATGATCCGTAACGTTATATATAAAAATAAATAAAAATTGAATTTTTTATCCATATCATACGATACTAGGATTTTGCATATACAGTCATTTACCATTTGTTTGTGTCAGTTTTTATTTTGTTATTGTCGTAATATGTTTTCATATACATATTGACCTTTCAATATAAATACATATATTTAGATCCTCAAGGAAAAAAAAAGAAGGAGCAGGTATTGTGGACTCAGTCGGAGGCTTATTTAGCTTCACTGCCAGTATCAAATAAATAAAAATGTTCATTCTATCAGCAGGATAAATATTGCAACGCTCATGTTATGTGAGCCCCTGTTTGTCCCCTTGTGTACCACTTAGTGTGATTAAATTCTGTTCGCGATCTAGAATGTCTTGTTTATCAGGGACAATTAATGCAGATAAGACAAGGTTGCTAGCTGCAAAATAGGACAGACTCCTTTACCTGACACCAGAAAATGATGCTTATGTAAGATATCGAGTAACCCAGTATTGGTTATGCAGATGAAATTTTAGAAACGATCTCCTATAAAAATCTTAGAACATGGGACATATTTTTGACATGGTTATACAAATGTAGATTATGAGGTATGTTTTGAAATAATCAAAGTAATACAGGGCATGTGTGAGGGGGATAAGGAATCTCAAAAGCACAAAAAAAATGCAAAAATATCAGCAGTGTGCTTCAATGTGAAATTTGATCTATACAATGTATAAATCAAATATACTAGAAACATAGATCAACAGTGGTTTTACCTTTTATACCTGTTTTTTGTCATGTACATCCAAATCTATATGATTTTTGGGAGTAAGCATTTTCCACTCATTGTAGCAAAGGACTAGATACAATAAATAATATAGAAATATAGATATATTTCATCAACATGTTTGCTAGCAAATGGAATGTAAAAACCCTGTTCACAGTGATGTATTTTGAAAAGCAAAATGCCTGTAAGGTCAACCTTATGGTTAATCCAGAAGGCGACACATTGAAGTCATTTCAAATTGTGCCTCTAAAAGGGCAAACAATTAATTCCTCATTCCAAACCTGATTTCTCACTTGATCGTCAACCTATACTTAATCATGACCTTATTAACCTTTATGTCCATTTATTTTTGTCCTTCCTAAACAATCATCCTTTTAAAATATCTGAAAATAGTATATATATATATATATATACACCGTATATATTATATGTAGTGGTGCTTTTGCCACTGTCCTTAAAAGCATGATTTCTTCCTGAATAGGTGATCTTTGTTTGAAAAAGCTATTGCATAACCATAGCGCATCATTTCTGTCTCATGCTTGGAACACAGAACATTTCTTTCTCATACATTTACCCATAGGTTTCTTTACAGATGTGCTGTGGTATCCCAGGCCTTAAGGTGAGTTAACCAGATCATTCCTTTGCTTACCCGTTTGATGGCTCTTTAGGGCACTAGCCTTGTCAACATGAAAGGATGCAAAAATCCACAGGAGCAGTAGCTGTTTTGTATGCATAATCAACCATAAATGTAACTCTTCAGTAAATCTGATTCTCATATACATTGCATAACACTTAATAAATCACTTGGAAACCAGGTGGACGCAAGCCAACAGTGCCTAACTAGTAATAATAGATTTATAGACAGACAAAGTCTGTCTGGATTGTGCTCTGTATTAGACTCATGCTGTGCAGGAGTGCCTTCCAGGGCTCTACAATGGAACATCTTCACCACTATGAAATAATGACATCATCTGTTTTTTTGTAGCCTGGCAGCCACACAAGTCTTTCCATTAACCACTAGGTGGCACTATTATTCTGATGTCTTTACCAAAATTAGTGGAAACTATTCTGGAACAGAAGATGTCACTGACCATTACAACATGTTTGCAGTTCACTTTTAGTTTCTGTGATTATCATATATCACATGCCAACCTTTTTTTCTTTTAACCACCTTTACCATGTTCAACAACAATCATCAATGATCTTGACCTTGACTGTGAAGTATGAGAAGTCAACATTTCACAATCTGTATTAAAAGTAAGCTCTTATGTTCTAAAGAAGAACCATGCTTAGGAGGTACATAGTTGCTCTTATTTCAGTATATCCCTATATTATATTTACATTTTACAGACGTTACAGTACTATAATCCTCTTTATTTGTAATATATGTATCAATAACACAGAAAATTAACAGGGTCTTGATAAGAAGTTTTGTGTCCCACAATCATCCAGCCACAGCCCATCATGTTTATACCCCAAAGTGCCCTTCATATTAAAAAAACTCACCCTTTCTCATAGATTTCATATTTCTTTTTTGTTGTTTTTTTTAAGCCAAATTGACCTTTCACCATGGTCACCAACATTTAGTTTAATTCACTGTCCACTGTCTTCCTCCAAGCTCCTCATGTTAAAGAAGAATAGTATCCCTGGTTCCCATGCTGCTTTAAAACAATGTAGTAGTATTGAAGGTAGGCATGTAAGGAGAGTACACCAGTATGGGACTGTGGGGACAAGGACCCCTCCAAAAACTGGGTCCCATACAAATGTACTGGATGTACCCTTTTTAATTAACCCAGTCTATATATAAGATATATTGGTATCACTCTATTTGTGTTGCACAGGCTAGAAATATAATGTTTTAAATATATTATGTTGATCTTAATGTCTTTTCACAAAAGTTCCATACACCTTTGGGTTTTTCCTATAATGTGTAAGTTGTTAAGTATAAGTAACCGTTAACAGATTTGGTTGTACCCACAGTGCCAGAAGACAGCAATGACTTTAGTTATAAATATGAGCTCCATGCACATATATTGTGTTTAACTTGGCGCTTGTGAGCATAGAATTTCTCTGCAAGTGAATTCAATTTATGAATTAGAGAGCAGGAAATTTCACCTAATTGTTACAATAGGGAAATATTTTGTAGTGCAAATTTAATTCGCTTGCTGTAAACTGGAGACTGGGACACTTTCCAAAGCCTAGACATCTGAAAAAGATGGCTTGCAAACATTTAGCCTGAGGAACAGACATTTTTACTTATGTGGCCTTTATTAAAGTGGTTCAAAGAAACAATACAAAAGGCTAGCAACATGCAAGAACAAAGACTTCGGATATGACTTTGTTGTCTGCAGACAGCGTTGCTGTTTACAAAATACAGAAGGGGTGTCATGACAAAAGCAATTAAACAGTGTTCCAGTGCATTTTGCATTTCCTTGCAATAAAATAAAAATATATCAAATCAAAATAAATATGTTTTTATATGATGGCTTAAATATTGAGTATTGTAGTACGCATATAAATGTATGTATAAACTCTGTCAATACAGAAAATAATGAAATGTTCAGGTGCAGTAACAAGCACATACCACTAGATGGCAACACTTGCTTGCAGAATAAAATACTGACTCATGCCTGCTTGCAACAAACTAATAGTGATATGTTAAGGGTTTGTTAAACAAGCTGCACTTTTTATGTGTTTTATGTGTTTGCATTGTGTACATAAGCATTTAAATTGTGAGTATACTTGTCAGTCATCCCTAAATGATGTGGTAGATTGTGTTCATCTGTGGTGAAGTTGTTCTACAAACCAAGATGCCATATACAAAAAGAAACAAAAATCACAATATTAACCAGTATCACTGAACTATTCTTTAGCCATCTATGGATTCACAATATCTATGGATTATATGGCATTAAATGTATGTAATGTTACTTTCGTCAAGCCGTAAACAATGTGAGACTGGTCTGGCTCATATGCTACAGTATTGCAATAGCATAAGATAATACAGCTACCAAATATTGCTGAAATGCTACTTACTTTACAACTTTCCACCAGTGTGATATTATGAGACTAGCTAACATGAGCATCACACTGATAAAATAGTATATATAGTATATACACATATACAATAACAATCATAAGAAAAACATATACACTCATGTTATACTGCATTGAATAAATACAATTGTGTATTTCATTTTTCTAGCGAGGTTCTGATCAGACATACCACTTTTTATAAGGTCAGCTTGTCAATTTTCATCCAGCATATAGCTTTACATAAAAATGAAATATGCTTATTTATCCTTTTAATTATTAAGAGTGGCTGTGAATCATGTAATGAAACAATAAAGTTAAAACACCTAATACGGTAATTATGGCACGATCTAAACATCTGCAAAGTCATTTTTGTAATTAAAGATATTAACTAGGAATGTCCATCTCCCCTTCTGGCAGCTTTTTACCAACAATCCTTGTAAAATGGTATATAGCCTGATCAAGTACTAAGATATTCCATTTTAAATGCTAGATTAAAAAATATATACAATGAAAGGTAATATTAGAAAGCAAATAATGTATAATTTTTATATTAATTGCCCCTTTGTACATTTGAACTGTTATCTTTATATATAACAGAAATATGTCTATTCTTGGGTCTGTTCCATATTGTAAGCAACTGTTATGAGCCTATTCTAGATAAAAACAGTATTTGCAGACCCAGACGTTCCAGTTTGTAATATGGCAGCCATGTTCTCAGACTAAAGTTATTGGTCTGCATACGTCTCGGTTTCCTTTAGCTGAAAGTAAGCAGTAGACATAATCTAATGCATTTCATGGTATGTATTCCACAAAGGCTATATGGATCCCCCACTCCACCATTGCCTAGACTAGGCAGCGTGTTACTTTTTTTTTGTAACTGTGAATAAAGGTGGAAATGGAACATTTACAGGAGCTGTTCCACATTAGATGCCTCCTAAAATATACCCAAATACGTTCTTCATCATGTAGAGAAAAATAAAAGAAAAGCTCCCTGTCTCTTAAAGACCATGTTTAAAAGTTTATTCAAATACTACAGTTGCCTAGCAACAGAGTCCTGTCATGCCTCCAAAGCCCTTCCCTATGTGTTATATAAAAGCAATCTGACCACCAGCAGCCACGTCCACCTTCCATTTAATGCTCATGCATGTGATCAACATTTACACAGTGATGGCCAGTGAGTGTGATTCCGGAAGGTATTTTGTGTCATAGGTGCGATGAGAGTTATTAGAAGAGCTTAATGGCAATGCCCAATCTGTGATGTCAGAGATGAGCAGACTTAGCGATGAAGACAGACAAGATTTAGGGGCCCCACTGAAATGTTTTCAGCAAAAAATACAGCAAAATTGTATGTTATTTTAACAATAGAATAACCTAAGAATGCCACCATTCAGGCCTATAGTTTATTGGTACTCTATGCAAATATTTCTCTCTATTTGTATGTCTGCCTATTGCCAATTTTCTCCATAGTAGATGAATAAAGACACCAAGAACGATTTGTGTATTTTTCCCCCTGAATACTTATTAATAGCATATCATTCACATACTTTAAAGAGTAGTCATACTTTTAATGCTAAGAGATGCAAAAAGGATTCTGTTTCAAGGACAAAATATGAGTCAGATGAAAATGTCATTGGTGGCCTAAGCAGATATTCTAGTTAAGTGTTGGACAGATTTTGCTGGACTCCTGTCATTTACTAAATGTGTACTTTCTGCATCAATAAAGGAATAAATTGACATGCAAATATTTTATTACAATTTAAGCATAATCTAAACTGTAGCTTAATAGTTTAAGATCTATTACAACTATTTTACTAATGTTTTCAAAGTCATTGAAACTACCTCTGACTACAGTGCTGGGAACAATAGAATTGGGTCCGAACGAGAAAATTGATACATAGTGATCTGTGAGTCTCTCAGTATACTCGCTGACCTCCGTGTGTAACTGAAAAAAGCAAACCATAAAAAGATTTTTAGCTTTCAACAGATGTGAAGCACGCAGGTCATATGATAAGTTAACAGGCAGACATTAAAGATGAATATGAAATAAAACAAAGAAAAAAATTTTATACCTTACTCAATATTTACATGAACAAATATTTTATTATGTTCATGGTATTTTTGTACTGCTCAGCTTTCGTTGCAAAATTATTTTTATTTTGTCACCTTTTATCACCTTAGGCAAGAGTACTTCCTGGGACTCCCACCACAATCTTGGGAGCGAGATGAGCTCTTAGGCCAAAATTAAAAGAATTAAAACTTCTGAATATAATGCTTAAAATGTTCTTACCCAAAGAACATACTGACATTGCAGAGGCGCCACCCTAAAAATGTAAATGTTATAAAATATTCCACAAGTAGCAAGCAATGGTGAGAAAGAGAAAATAACAGAAAGATAAATACATATTTTTTATAATAAGAAAAATATGTTATTAATAAATACACAACTTAAAAAGATGAATAAAATCATTATGGCGAGGTTAGCAAATTCCTGAAGATGTCCATTAACTAACACACAAACTTACCTCTCTTAGGCACCAGATGATCTCGGATGGTTGCTGGTATGAGGTCATGTGGCATCACATTACATGATGCTTTTGACAACTCATTTTGTGGTTCTTCACTTGAGTTAAATCATGAACCTGGACAATTGGCAACTTTAAGCCTGGCACCCCTTTGGCACTAAGGCCGACCATATCTAATTCACAGGTAACGTTGACCCCTTGGCCATTTAAAACCTGGCACCTTTGAATTATACAGCTGCCGGTTGGTCTGACAAATGCTGCCCAGATAATATTCATACATTGCATTCAAAATGTGTTAAGGGTAAGGAGGGTTGTATGTATTGCTGGTATCCCTCAGAGTCTTTATTAATATTCTAAGAGCGAGTGTTTGTGAACCGTGAAAAAAATGTGGGCTAATTTTAAAATGTAACAAAATTTGCCAATTTTGTAAATTTTTACATATGTCCAAAAACGAGGAGAGAACTCAACAAAACAAACAAAAAATGAAGCAGAGAGCTCAGAATTTTTGTTTGTATTTTGTTTGTTTTTTTCACTCACACACCTTTACTTATGCTGTCTCACACTGTAATTTACACTCTCTCACACATTCTCACCGTCTGTCTCAATGTCTCCTTCTCCGATGACTGATTCCGTGTCCCTGTCTCTTCTCCCGCAACTCTGCTTCTTCTCTTCATCCGTTTCTCTCCGTGTGTTTTTTCTTTATCAGCTTTTCCGCGAGAGAAGCTGTGAAAACGAATGTAGGTGCGGGAGTGAATGAGGGTAAGTGACAACAATTTTTGTTTCCAGGAAACAAAATTTTTTGCTTGAAAAATAATGGAGCAAAACGAATGGCAAAATTAGTCTAAATCCTTTTTTGGTCTATTTGCAAAAGTATAGTTGATCAAAATGAATTTCAAATGAAACAGAATCATAGTTGACTTTCAGGAAGTCTAACTTATATGACTTCTCTTGAACAAATACAATTCTCGTTATTCATTGACAATGAGATGTAGGAAGGTTGTGGCAAGATCAAATATTTTATCTCACAAACTTCACTATGCCTTATAAAAGGATAACCCCAAAGAGTTTTTCCACTAAGTAATGTGTAGGTAGGAGAGTGTACCTTTCTTAATGACTATAAAGGGACTGTGCATTGTCCCATACATCCACACCAATGAAGAGTGCATATAAGAAGGAATTTGTGAGTACTTTTACATGCATCATTTTCTCATTGAAATCTGTGGGAGTACTTTCTGTAAGTGTGAAAGGGAGGATCTTGTTAAATCCAATAGAAAGCTATCACGGCCTGTGCTTGATGTTGGTGAGTATATATGTATACATGTGCTTTGGTCCCCTCCATGTCAAAGGGCTGGGATGCAGGGAGAGAGTGCATTCATTTAAAAGTGCATATGATGGCTGGCGTGACCCATTAACTATGTTTTATGGTTGGCCTTTCCCACAGGAGAAACGATCCAGGACTGCCCCCTTCATAGTAAAGTCTGTTAGCTTAAATAGCTTTCATCTCAAATAGTATCATCTCAAATACTATTTCAATATACCACCATATTAAAAAATTATGACTTATAAATACATTGTTTCATTTAATAGTAGATCCCATATTTAAATTTAACACAAGGTGCTATTGACCCAGGTTTGAACGCTTTGTCGCTTTTAACTAATTTAAGGCAAAAAGATGTACAAGGTTTGTTATATATATCTATATATCTATATCTATCTATAGATAGACAGATAGATAGATAGATAGATAGATAGATATACAAATAAGCTACTTCGAATAAGCTACTTGTTCTACTTTTGTTCCAGACTTTTCAGGGTTAATGCATTCACTGGTTAATCTGAGACTTGCTAACTATGGAGAATAGGAAAAAATGAAATCTATAAGTTACATAGTGAAAAATGTCAAAGCTGAAATCAGAGACTTTAACTGTAATTTTCATACTTTTCAGTTGCTTAAATAAACCCTTTTATTCATGTTTGCCGATTGTTGCATTCTTTCGCCTGACCGCTACTTTATTAAAAATAAACCCTGACACATACTATACGTACATACTATAAAATAAACCATTTGAGATGAATAGCATGCTTTAATTACCAAGGCTTAAAATGCACAGTATTTTACTCCAAATCAAAAAAACTACCAGTTGGAACCAAGAAAGGTTTTATTTTTTCATTCGAATTGTTTTGGTTTTGTCTGCATTTGCATGCCATAGTATCAATTTCATAAGATTACTGTTTAAATAACACATTTGTTTGTGAGAATCGTCTAGATTTAATAATCGCAAACAGACATCTTGTTTAAAATGAAGCACATTTGGGTTTTGTGGATACTCATACTCCCATTTCAGGTGCCCAAAAAAACATTTTGGTTGGGGGGGGGGCAGAGCTGGCAAAAAGATCCTCCTCTTTGCGATGCCTGAAGCAAAACTCTGAGATATGATGTCCTATCCATGTGAGCAGCTTTAGTGTGTCGCAAAGAGGCCATGTGGGAGCTGTTATTGAGGTCTGTGCTGAAGAAGGTGTGGGGCATCCAAAAATGTGTTCTGGCAAAAGCCACTGTGGATACTGGGTCACAAAACATTGCAAGGCGGCACTGTCTGAAGGGTTATGCAACCCCTTCCTCCCCCCCCTCAGCTGAATCCTGCAGGGGGCCAGCTCTTCCTAGTTTGCCTAAAGTAGGGATGATAGGGGGACCACTGAAGTCTTCCAGGAGAAGTAGTAGCCAAAAGCTATACACATCTCCCAAAAACAATGACTCTACTCAGACCTGGCTCCATTGTGGCTTTTTCAGTGCAGTACAAGCAGTGCCCATATGTATATCCATGTTGTTATGATGCACAATAAATGCAATACGAAAAGCACACACAAATTAATGATTCACAAAACCGGAGAACTCAAAGACATATGTACACATAAATAAAAGTACATGAGAGCAGTGTAAAACAAAAATAAAGTGCCTTTAGTAGGCCTAAATTGGCAGTCTGACATTTTAAAAATTCTTCTTCATCACCTGCCAGGGAGAAAGGGCTGTGAACGGGTAAAAAAAAAAATGTTGTTGAGAGGGTCTGCCCTCCATGCATTTCTCTTCTTTCCCTTGCCATTCAGCTCTATGGCTTGCATGGGTTGTGTGCTATGCTCACCGTCAACCATCTCCAGCACTGGTCTGGTGAGAAGTCCAGGGGCTCTGTCCATCGGCAGAAAGCCCTTCCATTGAAATCAACCAAAAGTTGATTAGTGATCAACCACATCACTAAGGTGTGCTGAAGCTCTGTAGGTGTGTTTTTTTATATTACAAAGTACTTTACTATGCATCATTGGATAATAATTATCATTATCACAATTATCCAATCATATTTATTTTTCCTAGCACTATATCCCTCAACTGCAGCGTCCCTGTCAGAGCACACACTGTACTCTGTCAACCTGTTACAAAAGCTTTGATAACCTTCACTTAGTGCAGGATGGAAAATATATAATATATGCAGGCAGCTGAGAGACATAAGTGGTGGCATGGAGGTGCCAGAGTGTGTGGCAGCTCACTGGAAGAGCACAATGGGGCAAGGGACCCCTCTGGATCCTGGCAAGAGACATCATCATCAATGCCATTTAAACAAATAGCTACAGAAAATAAATTTAGATCTCCAAGTTTTTTGCAACTAAGTTTATTTTGACTTAGAACTATCAAATAGTATAGTTATGAATCACTTCATAACAGAGACTGTCATTGAAGCCAAAAGAAGTATTATCACATTGTCCAGGCTGTGCTTGTCATCACAATTTAAGGAATGGGTGTTCATATTTAAAAAGAATGCTGTGATTTAGTAGCATGTCTACCAGAATAACATTCTTAGTAAATCACACCCAGTCCAAAAATTATTTTTTTGCAATACAAGACCTTTTTTGTAGCTCAAGCAAGGTTTTGTATGTATAGTCCTTTAACAGTATTCCAGGATGACCCTAAAATGATTAATTTCGCAAACAGCAAGAAAGGACCCTAAGATATACACTCAATCATTTCAGCAGAAAAGCCAAGAAAGTGTTAGAGTGGCTTCATGACATTTATTAATATTATGCAATGATCGCTCTGCTAGTTTGTTGAAAATATATACAGACTGCGCTGTGTCTAGAAATGTGGTTGGCCCTTGTAAGTATTACCCTAAGAAAATATTCCACTGTCAATCTATTTTAAGTGGAAAACGATACTATTCGTACCATGAAACATTAATATTTTTACCACATCTTCAACCGTGGAAATTAACCCCTAAACTGCAAATGCAATTATTTGAAAATAAAAGTCACCTGAACCAAGGCTAGCTATGCGGTAATCATAAAACATTATTGGTTGTACTGCAAACGTTTAATGCATGTTTTGAAATACTACGCATGAAGTACCTTAACAAAAGGTTCAAAAACTCATTTACTGAGGTTAATATTTTTCTCCAAAAGTCTCCAATTATCATACAATTTTGTTATATTATTTGACAATCCGGTGTTCTGTTCAACCCCACCAATGATGAATGCATATCAACGTAGTGTGTAATTTAACCTGTAGGTAAAATAACAAAAAGCAGACCTTTTTTGGGGTTCTGTGTGTCTCCTTTTAGTAGTTTCCTACTTGCTGGAAGGTTAATTTAACAAAACTATAGAATCTGATATATTGTGTAGTACAAATGTCTGCCCCTGAATACATACCGTGAGAGTCATATTTTAGGACCACTGATACTTAATTCACCCCAGGCTCCAAGAGTAAACATCTCCTACAATTGGTGAATTTACCAAAATCATTCCTCTACAACATATAAATTCATACAAATTTCTATACATTAATCCTACAGTCTAGCTATTCTTGGGGCACGATTAGCCACACTTGGGACAGGGCTAGCCCTATACTTTAAAGGGACTGAGTATGTGTGGGACCAAACCCAACTCCCCTCATTGGGAGTTTAAACTGTAAATTAACACTGATATACAGAGCCTCTGGGCAAAAACTCGGAAAGTTTCCCAGTATGAAACCAAAATACCAAAGGTATAAGCAGAGGATGTTTTCTTTACCAACATGTCTCTATCTTATACTCCGATGCTTTTCACGAGCCAAGCTCAGCTATAGGAACTAGGTTGTTAACCTGGTTTGACCCTGCTAAAACTATTAATGTAGCACTGTATATAAAAAGAAACAGTATAACATTCAAAATGAAACATGGTCTCTGTATCTAATATTAAACAAAGCGTATCCAGACCTTCAACACAGATGGGGCAAAAAAATGGGAGCACCCTCATGCTGCCATCTGTTTAAACAGTGGGTCCAGAAGACCGCGGATACTTTTTGGACTATCCTTCAGTGCCCGTATAAACAGCTTCCAAGGTGTGGAATGATTTGTAAAACAGACCCTTGGAACATTAGCTTGGTTAATATGTAAGTGTTCTGTGAACTATGTAAAACAATTGCCCCTGACAGATATTTGTTTATATCTCTGTGGGTGTGCATATTCACTGACATATGCTGAAAGATTAAGGAAACACACGCATTGAAACATAGGACAAAAATGTTGGTGGCTCAACAGAACACATACTTGACTTGTAATTGACAAATGCAGTTTGTGGTGGCTCTAAGCCAAGGATGGGTGCATTGAAAGGAAAATGGTAAAAAAAAAAAAAAAAACCAGAACAACAAAAAAATGATGTGTTAAATTATTTGTTGTGAAAAGGATTAACATTGAACTGTTCTCTCCAGTCGCAGCATGTGTATGTGTTCATATGTTTAAAATTGTTATGCTGACAAGCAGATGTTGAATGGTTGGGTATTGTATTTTTCTTCATACTGAGAAAGGAAACCTGGCAGCACAAGTAGTCTATTAGATAACGTGAGAATGTCACATTTCAGGAAGCAGTTCGGTTGTATTAGAGCAAACCAACATATTTCGCCTAAAGTACGTGGCAGCTTTAAACAATTATTACCAAGTGCCTGTTCGGAGTAAAGCAGCCTGTGACATGGCATATCCATCTGCAAAATATCAACATTTATTCCCCTATCCCCAGTTGAGTTTACCCTTTTCTTTGGATTCTAACACACTTCTGTATAGGATACTGCTCGCTGTAGTGAACACTAAGAAAATGTGATTTTGCTGTCAAAGTACCATAGAATTTCGCTGATCTTAGTTGTTGCATCTGCTGGTTTCCAAACAATTTACACTTAAAGAAAATAGAAAGAGTAACTCCTTGTCTTCACAATACATTATGGAGGGCAAAGCCACCTTGAGCTTATGCTGCAGGAGGAGTGTGTCTCACCCGTATGGTAATCTATTCAACTATGCATTATGCAGGGCCAGCTGAGCCATTCTTGCTATAGAAACTTGTCAGTGTTGGCTGTTTATAATGCATTATGAAGTAAGAGAGAGAAAACCATAACACCCCTGCAAACACCCCGTTTGACTTTTCTGTGAATAAGCCCCTTTGTAAACCTTTTGACCCGATACTATTTAATCCTTTCCCTATGTCCAACATTTGGCTAGGAAAAGACTACAGCTGATGAGCCAGAAAGTCAGAGATCCATTATAATAAATTGATTGCTGTTCATCATTGGTATAGAAAGTCCAGAAACACGCATGCTCTGAAACATCCAAGGGTTGGCTGCTCAGAGCTCTCCATCTCCTTGCTTTGATCAAGGGGTGTGGAAAGTCATGCTTAGGGTGTGGAGTTAACCCAAGTTAGACTTTGGAGGGAAGAAAAATGGTTGGGACATGGACAAGAATTGTATGCATTTGGATTCGTATATATTTTAATTTCAACAAATTTTGTTAAATATGTCAATTTGTACAAATGTCCGAAAATGAGGACTGGCCCCAATTTTCAGTAAATTTCTTACCAGGCTCCATAAATCAGTTTTCAAAATTGTTCACGATGCAAAAGTCTACCAAATCATAGTTTCTGAAAAGAAAAGGCTGCATTTAGAGCCACATTTCATGAAAGTTCTTGCAATTGACATAAGACACTAATTTAGTGTCATAACATTTATTTTAGGGTAATCTTGGAAAGATCCACTCAGTCTTCTAGCTATTTAATTCATCTTCGGGGGTCCTTTCTAGAATATTTCCGGAACCCTCACTGTTTCCCACATGTACTTACAAACCAACTTACATACAGTAACAGCTAAATCTCATTTCTTATTCTCTGCTCTCTCTTGCATGACATATACAGTCCTGCTACGGATCTCCCCACCACATACCCCAATAGCATAATCTAGCAGTAGCTATTCTATGGTCCTATGGCTAACCTTCTTCTTGTACTCCATCTATAACAATTGGAAACATTGTCTGAAACCATAATCTGGAATACATCAAATCAGAAACATGGACAGTTAAGGTATTGATAAGAACATTATAAGAACATATTCCTTTATTATTCAATAGAAACCCTCACAGGAGCTTTGGTATATGTAATCTGGTATATGTATTTGTAATCTGGTTCAGTCAGAGCCGGCCTTAAATGTTCCGGCGCTCAGCATGACACACCGGCACCGCAACGGAGTCACGCAAAGTGAGGGGTGCCCAGCGGTTGCTGAAAACGTCACGAGCGACCACTCGGCGCCCCTACCCGGGACTTAAATTGAAACATCGTTTTTTTTATTTGTTTTAACTTTATTAACATCCTCCAAAAAAAACAATGCTTCAATTTAACCCCTTCAGGACCGGGATTTTGATACTAACGTGTCGCTAAAGGACCGGAGCCGTTTTTGCCATGTCTGTCTTCAACTGTAATTTCTCTCTTATCAATTGGTGCACCCACACAAATCATATATTGTTTTTTTCAGCACAAGTAGGGCTTTCATTTGATACCATATTAAGCTGGGTAGTACATTGTTTTATTTGAAAAAAACTGGAAAAAGTGGGGAAAAAATGAAAAAACGCATTTTTTTACAGTTTTGTATACATACAAATTGTACACACATTGAACCAATGGGAAAAAATTATCCCAAATATATTCATTAACTTGTCCTGATTTGGAAACCACCCAACATGGCCAGGATTTTTATCTATTTTGACCAGTATAGGGCAAATATTGCAAGGCATGCATCACGTTTTTGAAATGTAATTTTTTTCAAATTTGGCATGGTAGTCTAATAACTGCAATAGTCGTCACAGATACTGATTATCCCCCCAAAATTATATGTTTATGAACAGTAGATAAGTCAAGGTGTACAACTAGCGTAATTTTGACACTTTTCAAACAGGGATTTTATCGCCAATTGCTGCCAAATTTTGAGGTATTTTTATATTTTTTTGTTTTTTTTGCATATGTTGCAATGTTGCTTTAGATTTTATATTATATTTTGTATAGAATATGTGCAACTGCAGAAAAAAACACCAAATTGTGTTCACCAACATCCACCGGTTCCAACAAGGCCTCACATGCATGGTTCATGCATTTTTTGAGGAAGCTATGAGGGCAAAACTGGAACATGCGCATTTTCGTTTTCACATTTGGAATTTTCAGAAATTGGTTTCCTGGGCCCATATCCCATTTGGGACATTTTGGAAGCCCCCCACTGTAAAGTACCCCATAAAAGTATATATTTATGAACAGTAGACAAGTCAAGGTGTTCAACTAGGGTAGTTTTGACAGTTTTCAGCTAGCCATTTCTTCACTCATGTCTGCCAAACTTCACAGGGAAATTATTTTATTGCGTTTTTAACAAATACATTTCAATGTTGCACTAAATTTCTTGCACACCATAAGTGCAACAGTGGAAGAAAACACCACATTTTGTTCACCAAGATCCCCCGATTCCAACAAGGCCTCACATGCATGGTTCATGCATTTTTTGAGGAAGCCATGAGGCCATAACTGGAACATGCGCAAGTTTTCAGGAATTGGTTTACTGGCCCCATATCCCATTTGGGACATTTTGGAAGCCCCTCCACTGTAAAGTACCCCATAAAAGAATATATTTATGAACAGTAGACGAGTCAAGGTGTTCAACTAGGGTAGTTTTGACAGTTTTCAGCCAGCCATTTCTTCACTGATGTCTGCCAAACTTCACAGGGAAATTATTTTATTTCACGTCCCTTGACCTTGTCCTATGTATTTTATCTGTCTAGCAAGTCAACTAGCAACCAACTCAAATGTATAGGGAGATCCTATACCAAACTATGGAGTGATGTATAAGTTACCTAATTAGTTATCTATACTCTAAAAATAATGCATGCTAGTATAAAAAAGAAAGTCAAACAATCTACATTGTATCATTTATATTAACTACTTCATATACAGTACAAAAAGTCTACACACCCATGATTTGTGATGTTAAAGATAAATCATGTCAGAACGTTTTCCACCTTTAATGTGACCTTTAATGTGAACAATTCAATTACAAAACAAACTGAAATCTTTGACCTGGCATTTCAACAGGGGTGTGTGGACTTTTTATATCCACTGTATATTTTTAGCTATTATTAACACCTTGCTAATTGAAGAGCTGTATGAAGGTTTATACATATTTAATAAATAAACTCCTGTGTTCAAATACATTATGTTTTAATTCAGAAATTGTGGTAATACAGATTGTTTCTGCTTCATTGGTAAAATTCTGTTCATTATCGTAACTCATCAGATCTATAGTTCGGCCCACACAAGAAGCAATTTGCTGGCTTCAACAATAAGTAAATGGCTAGCAGATTGAGACTGCTCACCACAGAACAGACGCTTCGAGGAACTGATGGTATTAGCCTACTTAAAAGCAGGTTGGCCTCATTACTGCCAATTAAAGATAATCAGCAACAGTTGCTTTGACCAAGATACAGATCAGTGCCGAGCACTAGTCTAACAAGTACTATAATAAGGGCAACGGAGAATAGAAAATCCTAATTGTGCATGCACTGTGCCAGGCAACAGAAAGCTCTCTCCCATCTTATCTGTGCTAAATACAACCACAGCTCTGAATTATAATATACCAATGCTACAGTTAGGCTATATCACAGTTACCAAACTCCCCGCTCACACAAAAGTGTTTATGGAGATTACTGGTCTTATGCTTTGCATTAGCCGAAAATGGTTGCGATCAAGTGGCCTGGTAATGTTATAGCCCTGCATTATGGTAAAGGCTGAAACAGGCTGCATATCATTTTAAGGAACAGTAAGATTCTGTTGCCTGAAGCTTACAAATTGCATCTGCAAAAGGGAAAGACAAGACTCTTGCCCAAGGTCATGCCATTCCCACTACGACTGTAAATATCAGTTTGATTAATTAATTGGAGAATGGTGCTTGAACCTGCCAGCTACCTCTACAAGAAAACTTAATGGCATGGTAAATAATAGTTCATCAAGATTATATTAGCCTTTTTGCCATTAGCAACTCTGTAAAACCAAGTAAGAGTGGAAAATATTCTTCTTGAATATGACTTTGCCTATCTCTCTAAAGCCATCATGAAAGGATAGTCTCACCTGGCTTGCTAACAAATATCAGCCAAACTGCTAACTAAAATCTTGAACGTTCCCTTGTCCAGTTAGGGTGGAACATGATATATTTTTTAATGTTATTGGACTTTTTATTTAAAGGCCAGCAGTTAATTGTAGAATATTTAAAAAAATAGAATAAGTAACTATTACGTATAATGTTATTAGATCATCCTGTATGAGATCTAGTTACTACATGCACTTCTGTATTCTTAAAGTGAGTTGTTGAATAGTTCTGCACATGTTACTGTGGTTGATTTCCTATTGAGGATCTCAGTCATGAGTTTCACATGCATCATTCCTCATCTTTACTGTATAGTCTTATTTTCCCACTTTGGCGGCCATTGAATCTGGTAATTGTACTGACAGTTCCTTGTAAGACAAATCATATCATTATATTATTAATGAAGCACATTTTTGGAACTGAAGAATGTGTTATCTCCCATAGCAAACTGTTGAGTATCCTCCTGGTTGGCCTTTTACTTCAAACCTGCCCTTTGGCTTTCCTTTCACATTATCTTATGTCCCTGTCTCATGGGGATCATCATCAGTATCTCTCCCCATACCCATCTGTTCTCTTACTGTATGTACCAAAATCTGCTTTCTTAATCTCTAAAACCACTAAGCCTCATGTTAATAAGCTTCTTTATAAAAATTTAGGTTGTTTGATCCCATGTTGAAAAATTTTGGCATTGTTTGATTTCAAAGGGATTATGCTCCCTTATTTTTTATAGATAGACAAGTCATATAATATCAGTCATAATAAATCATATAATGTGTTTTTTTTAAATATGGGACAATGAGTCGGGTGAAGCTGTGATAGATTTTATTTAGATAATTGGTGTTACTCATATTTGTTTTAATGAATTATTATCCATTATATTTTTAGTAGTATAAAATGTATGGTTAGTGGAATAGTGTGTTGGTAAGTTGGCACATACTAGGCTATCTTTCTTGACAGTCTCCTTCAGAGGGACAGCTATGACTAGAATGTCTTTCTGAGATGATGAAGCAAATCTTGTTGCTCATACAGAGGTAATGCTTAGCCACTGCGGCATCATGTTTAATAAGACAACTTGGTCTTCTGCTCTTGCGTAGAACTGGTCAAATCTTTTTTCATCACCTCCATGAAACCTAAGGTACTAACAAGGGAACAGACAGTATCTACCCACTGATGTCACACAGGTGACTTTTCCTGAAGTATCACATATATCACATCATGTATATTGTAACGTCACAAGCATTCACACAAATATACACATTGGCACATACTAAGACATGGGAACAAGGGGATGGCTGCCCCTTTGAGCTGTTTCTAACTGCAAGCCAAGACTATAAAATTCCAATATACTTGATGTACCTTTTGAGGTGTGAAATAATTTTAAACTATTCCAAGAGAGCTTTTTTGAAGAAGTTCATTATG